>JAFMOC010000099.1:905000-984484 GCA_019802505.1 Corydoras sp. C115 | reverse complement strand
ACTCTCGGGTCTTACTCTCAGGTCTTACTCTCAGGTCTTACTCTGAAGTCTTACTCTCGGGTCTTACTCTGAAGTCTTACTCTCGGGTCTTACTCTCAGGTCTTACTCTCGGGTCTTGCTCTCAGGTCTTGCTCTCAGGTCTTACTCTCAGGTTCGGGGTGAGGTTCTGGTTAGGTTCGGGGTGAGGTTCGGGGTGAGGTTCGGGTGAGGTTCCGGGTGAGGATCCATCAGGAACCCTGACGTCTGAACGACCTGCTGTGACGTCAGCGGTGAAACGGAGGCGGTTCTGTTACATTGGCTGAGGTTCCACCGCACGGAAAGCCCGGGTGACGTCAGAGCGGCTCGTGGGTTAGGGTCACAAACAACCATGAGGCAGCATTTTAAACCCAGTAAGACCTGAGAGTAAGACCCGAGAGTAAGACCCGAGAGTAAGACCCGAGAGCAAGACCCGAGAGCAAGACCCGAGAGCAAGACCCGAGAGCAAGACCCGAGAGCAAGACCTGAGAGTAAGACCTGAGAGTAAGAGGCTTTAAAGTGAAACAGTAAAGCTGAAGAAAAGCAGCATTCAGTATGAAACCCGCTCAGCTCACCGCCGGTCCGAGCAGCGCGAGCGTTGACAGCACACTGACGACATTCAAACCTCCCGCCACAATTAACCCTTATATAGCAGGCTCAGACAGCGCCCCCTGCGGCCGGAAGTGAACATGCAAATGACATAGGGTGTATGCACAACATGATCATGTGACCAAATTTTTACAACACACTTAAACTTATACATAATTATATGGAGACTTTATCAATTATACCTCTTATATATAAATGATTTTGAACATGGCATGTTTGTCAGATGGACTGGTGGATCTCTGGGGTTTACAGGAAATGGAAACAGAAACAATGTACCACCTGTGTGGAGTCCTACAAAAGCTACAGTCGAATTTAAAGGTGAAAACTGTGATTTTATCTATAGGTTTGAATAATTGTTTACAGGGCAATGAAACACTGACAACTAAAAAACAAGTTCAACAATTACATAAAACATGCCAAAGTGTTCCCCTCTTCAACAATTTACTTCCCACTGATCAATTACTCTTCAAAACTAAAACCACAAACTAAGAGGTTAATTGAGAATTTTAATGTAATTTTAAAAGACAAATATAACTTTTTACCTTTAATAGATTACAGGGAATTTCAGGTGGAATCAAGGGATGGGATCCATTGGTTGCGTGATACTGCAATAGCGATCTTTTATTCATGGATAAAAGCACTAAAATTACCATTAGAATAACCCTACTTTATAGACAAGATTTTAAAAAAGTATCTTGTAGGCTTTTATACCGTTAGAATAAAATATCATGGAGTATGCCTCCATCTAGTGGCGAAAAAAATGAAGTTTTTTTATAGATCTTCCTTTAGTATTCAATTTTTTTTAGCTATTTATAATTTTATTTAAATTTTAATTATTTTAAGGTTTTATTAATTACAAAAAAAATTAGGTGACATAATAATTTTATTATTTTATTTTTTTTATTTGGTTTAGACCAGCAGGAATACGATATCCTTCAAGTTTAATCTAAACACACCCCCTTCCCCCCCCATTTTAAGTTGAAATGGACCTCCCCCCCTTTTTTCTTTCTCTTTGATATTCTTCTTTACTGGATTTTGATTTATTTTTTTTTTATTTTTATTTTTTTGCTTTGGATTTTTCTTGTTTGGGATTTTAATTATTATGATTGTTTTTAAGTTACAGAAGGACGAGAGTACCTGGGGAGGACGTGTGCCTGTGCACTAAGAGGGAATGCCCTACAAAATAAAGAATTTTTTTTTAATCCTCAGTCTAACCTAACCCTCCCCCCCTCCTCCACCCCCCCCTCCTCCCTTTCTCTCCCTCCCTCCCCCCTCCCCCCTTTCCCCCCTCCCTTCCCCCCTCCTCCCTTTCTCTCCCTCCCTTCCCCCCTCCTCTCTTCCCCCCCTCCTCCTCATCTTCCCCCCTCCCCCCTTTCTCCCCTCCCCCCTTTCTCCCCTCCCCCCCTTTCTCCCTCTCCCCCCCCCCTTTCTTTCCCCCCCCCCTCCTCCTCCTCTTCCCCTCCTCCTCCCTTCACCCCCACCTCCCTTTCTCCCCCTCCCCTTCTCCCCGCGGTTGTTAGGGCATTTTGCAGTCGCATTTTTGTAGAATTAGAACATTTAGTGGAGGCACAGTGTTGGTTTAGCATTTTTGTCTGTGGCATTTTGATGGTACAGGACATTTGACTGTTAGTACATTTGGTGGAGACATATTGTGGTGGTTTAGGACATTTGGTGATTGGATTCAGGACAGTTGGTGGTTGTTGGGGCATTTTGCGGTTGCATTTTTATGTTTGGACATTGCGTGGAGGCAGTATGGCGCTTTAGGACATTTGGCGGTGGCTTTTTTTTTTTGGGGGGGGGGGGTTGGTTTAGGACATTGGAAAGTTGTATTTGTTAGTACATTGTGGTGAGATAGGACATTTGGAGATTGCATCTTTCTGGTGGTGTAAAACATTTACCAGTTGCAGTTGATTGTTAGAACTCTGACACTTGGTTAGTCCATTGTGGTAGTAGTTTGGGCATTTGATGGTATTTCAGGGTATTCAGGACACTTAGCGGTATAGGACATTTGCCAGTTGCATTCGTTGATGGAGTAGGATTTTTGGCTGTTGCAGTTGCTGGTGGTATTTTTTTGCCATTAGGACTCTTGGCAGTTGCATTTTGTGCTTGTTGGGGCATTTGGCAGTGTGGAGGACACGTGGTTGCATTTGGTGGTGGTGGCACCTTTGAGAAATTCTGAACTTTTAAAAGGACAAGGTAAAAACACAGAAGCTTTTATATTTAAAAACCAGAGGCTTCCACTAATGATTCGTAAAATTTTCCAGGTGAAGAGGAACCGGTCAAAATTTAAATTAAATCACTACCATTTAAAAAAAAAAAAAAAAAAAAAAAAAGTAGGTAGATGCAAAAATATGTATATCATACCATTGTTTAACCCTAACTTTACTTACACTTTCAAGAACACAGTTTAGACAGGTTGAGGATAATGGGACTGGAGACAAACAGGGACTAAAACAATGAGACAGAAAGTGATAAAGTGGATACACAGAGATAAACGTATAACCTGTATATGTAACTAGTGGGATCAAAAATGATATTACATATCCCAACATTTAACCCTAACCCTAACCTTTTAATACCACCACAATTTTATGCTTTTATTAATTAAAAACTTTTTTAGTGTATAATGGAACATGGGTTTTAATCAGGGGAGGGGGGATAGGGATCAAATTTGCATTTTTTGTTTTGGAAAAAAAGGGGGATATTAATAGAACATTGGTCCGCCAAGGACCCTACAGTAGGGATCCGTAGGCCAGAGCACTAAGGGGTAATTTGCCCAATCATGAAAAATTACAACTCTATAATTTGACCTATCCCTAACCCCTAACCCAAACCCTTGCACTTATCCTACAGGACACAGAACACAAGGGAACACAACGGAACACAGAGAGAACTTATTGAACTGAACTCTGGGTAATGACTGAAAAACACCACTACATTCATACTACACCTTAACCCTAACCCTTTTAGAATCTTTTGTTGTGGACATTTGTTTATAGAGTTAAGTGAATGCCTGGGGAAGGATGTGTCTCTAATCTTCAGCTTAACCTACTAACACTAAACCCAGTCAAACCCCACTTTATAACATCTGGACCTATGTAACGTTAACTGTTACACCTAGCTCTAAATCTAAAGACTTTAATGTACATTAATGTAATTATAATTAATTAGATTAAATAATTTGATTAGAAATATATAAAGGTGACGGTAATTTTGTTAGAAAAAAATAAATGAGGAGACAAATGAATCAGAAGTCCAATCACAATGCTGTCTGATCAGTTTTATTTCAACCGACTCAGCCGTTTTATGAAGCCAATCAAACTCAATCCAGCCTTTTAAACAAAATCCTCCTGTAAAGCAGAACAATAAGTTACAGCTGAAACTTGGATTCACTTATAATTACGACCCTGATAACTTTTATAATTTTGTCATTCAGATCCCCAGGGTTTTACCCCAAGGTCAAAAATCCACCACCAGCTTCTGTTAAACAGCCAAAGTGCTTGACTTTATTCATACAGTCAAACTGCAGCCACTGGTGAATGAATGAAAACAGTGTGATGCTCATATGAGGGATTTAAAAAAATAAAAAATAAAAAAGTAACAAACTTTTTTATTCACAAAACTGCACATAATTTAAAAAATGTACAACTTTGCGTGATAAAATTAACATTGAGTAAAAATCAAATGTCAAAAACCTTCAATAATTTAATAGGAGGTAAAACGATGGAGAACCTTTGTAATGAAACAAGTTTTAAAAACAGTATTAACCCTCCGTCTTGATGTTTAATCAACACTCCTTTTGGTGATCATTCGGTGTTGGAACTGTCGGGGTGTTTGAGCCAGGACTCTGTGTTCCAGCGGCTAAGAGAATGAGGCCAACCACTCCAAGGGTTGTAAGTGTGACCGAGGTCATTAGGACCAGTGGGAGCTGTGGTGGGTGGAGCTGTTTGGCTGACGAGATCGGAGATTGGAGAGGAGTGGAGAGTGGAGTCTGGACTGGTGGACCAAATGGAGCTGGTGTATGGTAGGCTGGGGGACCAGGGGTTTCGGGATTTTCCCAGGATAGACTAAAGAAAAACAATGAACATGAAGTAAGAATCAGATTAAATGCTACTGAGAAGCCGTGATCAAGTCGACAGCATCAACACACGGCGGAGTGGAAACAACACAGCATGAAGACAGAGCTTATGCAGTGGAGTCAACATCACAACGAGCAGCTGGGACAAGCCGGCTTAGTTTAGTGAGGTGGTACGTTGTTACAGGATGGTGTGATGATGGATTAGGTGTCAGGAGGACCTTACACTGGGTGGTGCAGTTGGAGAGCCACTGCTGGTTGGCCAGGGGTTTGAGTGTTCCGAGTCCCAGATGGATGAAGATACAGAGGGGAATTCTGTCCAGGCTGGCTGAGGATCTGGAGACTTCGACGCTGTTATTCCACTGAACACTAAAACAAACAGCACAACAAAGGAACCGTAACTCGGACCGCAGACAGAACCGAAGCTACACGAGAGAGGTGAGGGATCTACCTCCAGTCAGGTTCAGTGGGTTCGGTCCAAATGTAGAAAATGAACTGACGGCAGGACTGTTAAGGTTCTCAATGGGACTCCACAATCCAGAACTATTCAGCAGTGCACCACACACACACACACACACACACACACACACACACACACACACACACACACTTACTTAATTAACAACACTGTCCAAGCTGCATTAATAACATTAAATAATTTACATTATTTAAACACACATTCTAACCCAATGTCACTGACAGGGGTTTAAAGGGAAAAACAGAACTGCTGCAGGATCTAGAGATGAAGGTTTTTAAGAAAAAAAAAGTGACTGAAGAGGAAACGTCAGGTTAACGATGGAACATCATCCACAGGACAGCTCTGATTATCAGAATTCATTTAAATAAAACAAAGAAAATGTGAAACACCTATCAGAGCTGTCGCTCTCTATTGAGGTCAGTTGAGGTA
Organism: Corydoras sp. C115; assembly: GCA_019802505.1. Taxonomy (NCBI): domain Eukaryota; kingdom Metazoa; phylum Chordata; class Actinopteri; order Siluriformes; family Callichthyidae; genus Corydoras; species Corydoras sp. C115. The sequence goes on along the minus strand of JAFMOC010000099.1, from coordinate 978,878 downwards.
GAGGCTTCCCAAAAGCTTCAGCCTTGCCTAATCCACTCCCACCTGTAGAATGGTGTGTACACACACACACACACACACACACACACACACACACACACACTTTATGAGGGAGGCTCCAGAACAGAATTACAGTTTTAGTCTTTTTAGAGCTGGATTTCTACACACCAGGACTTTTATCATAACCAGCAGCCACGGCAGCGAAGGTGGGGTTTCCATTCTGACCCGGTAAAGTGGAACTGCTCAGCTTGTTTCCTGGAGCCTTTTTAAGATTCGCTTCGCTGTAAAGAATCAAATTAAAGAAGATAAACAATGAACAAAGGCTCTCTGTGGAACAGTGAAGTTTTTGTTTTAATGAATCTAAAACCTGAGATGTGTGTGTGTGTGTGCGTGTGTGTGGTAATAGAGAGAGAATTTAAAGCTTCCAAATAAATCTGTATCTCTGATACCCAATGGTGTTGAAGGTGCTGCTGTAGTTGCGGGTTGGTAGGACTGGGGAGGTGAGTGTAGGGGAGGTGGGAGGAGGGGAGGTGGAAGGAGGAGGGGAGGTGCTGCTAATTCTTCTCTTCAGTAGAATATCTGCGTTCATGGTCTGTAAGGAGATCTGCTGCAGGCTGTCTGCTTCTAACATGACACATACAGAGGTGTTAGAAGAAGCAGAAAGTCACCATGTTCTGTCTGTAAAAACATTTATGAATCTCGACTCACGGACAGGTTTTAGTGGAACATCCCATTCTGGAGGGGGGGATTCCTTCTCCCCCTCTGAGCCGCTGCTGAAGTCCTGAATGAAGCTGTTGTTGAAGAACTTTGGTAATGGAGACCGATGTCGTTCTTCTCGTTTCCCTCCACCTGCTGCATGAGAACATTGCGATTCAGAACCACGGTGTTTCGGCAGCAACAGCGCAATAAACCTAAACCTATAGAAACATCTGAGCAAGCAGAGTTCCACCCACTTCTCTGTTTTGGCGCAGGCCGTGGTTTGGAGGGCTGCGCTCCTGTGCTAAGGCTTTTGCAGAAGGCTTTCCTCTGTTTATTCTCCAGTGGTGTGACATAAGGAAGTTCCAGAGAACTGACAGGAACAGGAACTGAATCATTAAGAAGTTCTCAAACTGTATCACTAAGAAAACACAAACAGCTAAAAGACAAACAGCTGGTTTCCTCTCACACACCAAAACCAAAAGAGAACTGGAGATGCTAAACTGCTCCTGTTTCTGAATCTCTGTGTGAGAGTTTGTTTGTGTGTCTGTCTTGTGATGGATCGGTGACATGTGGACCAGCTCCACGGTTAGTGTTGGACTGAGAGAGGAAATCAGAGCTCCGGAAGGAGATTAGACATTCAGTGAAGGAGAAGAAGGATGAAGGAGCAGAAAGAACCTGGATCTCTCAGTGGGGTTGTCCTTCTTCATTGCCGACTGGTTCCTGGTTTTAGGTTTATTAGGAGAAGAAGGAACTTCTTCTGGTTCTTTTTCCACTGAAACGGTCCGAACCTTTTTCTTTACCGGTTCCTGAAAAAGTTATAGCCTCAGTAACAAACGAACAACAAACTCCAGCCCACTAACCACAAAGCAAAGTGACACTGCACCACAGTCCATCTGCACCTCCACAGCGTGGCATGTGGGTACCAGACTTCAGGTGTAGTGCAGTGTGTGTAGTAGACCTGAACCTCCCTCCACACCACAGCAGTATGAGATGCACACTGTAGTTTGTGTATACACAGGTGGCAGGGGTGGGGGGTGCATGTTGGTACCTCTTTCACAGTGTTCTCCGTATCAGGGATGGACGTCTCTGTGGTGGTGGAAGACGTGTCATCATTATCTACAACTGGTTCCTTTAACGCTCCTCCTGTCTTTGTCTTTAACTTCTTCTCCTTTTCTTCTCTTTTCTTCTGGACATTCACTTTACTTTTTATTTTTGATTTTGAGTCCAGGGCTGGGAAGAAAAAGCACCAAAAAAAAAAGATTCAGTTAAAGATTCAGTATCACCTGAAACACTGGACTGCTGTGTGCATTACCTTTATTTTGGGATGATGGATGAACGCTTTGCTCCATAATGGACCTGATGGCAGGAGACTCTGGTCGGTCCAGATCTTTGTCCATGGCCACCAGGAGCTTGCTATAATCTGGTTCCTCAGAACTGCTAGCTCTGTGAGACTGAGACTGCAGAACTGTACTCAAGTTATGAAGCTCCTCTATGTGACTAGATGGATGCTGCTGTTGTTTGGAATTTCGTGCTTTACGATTGGTTAGGTGGCTTAGCCCCGTGCTGCCATCTTTACTAGACTGCGAGAAAGAAGATGAAGTTTGCATAGACCCAGCACGACCGGAGCTGCCTCGGGTTTTACCATCCACTAAAGTGCTGGTGCCATTTGAACTGGAGTAGAGATTCTGGCGTCCACTCGACCTTCCTGCAGAACCTGAGCTGTATCCTCCTCGACCTGAGCTCTGATGAGAGTCAACGAAGTCACTCAAGCTGCAAAAACATAAAAAAAAGGTTTAGAACAAAAACAGTTTAACCAATAGCAGTGAAGTAAAATAACCAGCTCACCCAACATCATTCTGAACTCGCACAAGTTCCCGAAGATCAAATGGCCGCCCAGTCTCCATAGAAGCACCGGATTCCACTGACAGGCGTCGCTTAAACGGTTCCCAAATACCTTGTGCCTCCAGATAAGCAGTTATGATGACCAGGAGAAACATGGAACTAAAACAAGAACCATTTTCTCTTTACTTATTGTTGTGATGTTCAAATCCAAAGATTCTAATTAAGGTGGTGGTGGTTGGGTGTACATGCTTATGGTGTGGGGAAGAGAGATTAATAGTGAGAAGATTAATACAAGATTAATAGTGAGAAGCACCACTCACAAAGTGAAGGTTTATAAAAAAAAATTAAAAAAAAAAACTTAGTTCACGGGTGAAGAGTTTTCTTACAAGGGTCCTCAACTTCGTCCCCATCACTGTCTCTGATCCTGAATGATTTTTAATTTGAAGTTAGATTAAGAACACCGGTTTTCATGTTTCTCATGCTGAGCTGGTGATCTGTCTGTTCACCACTTCACCCGTATTAGATTACCGGTGAAATTCTGGAGTGTGTCTGTGATGGGCTGGTGCCCTGTACTGGGTGTATCTGCCCAGAGCCTGAAAGGTTCTTCCCTGGATGGGCATGGGGAACCCCCCCCCCACCACCACCATCACCACCACCACCACCACCACCACCTCATGACCCTACTAGAGGATTGTGATGAAAAGGAACAACAGCAGTTCAGACCTCATGAAAAGAGAGACGATGACATAGAGTTCCAGCTCCCAGTTGGGAGGAGGAATGTTCTCTGCACATGATGCCAGAACGTGGTACGGCAGAGAGGCGTTCAAAACGAACACAAACTCAGAGCCGATTCCAGACACCAGCTTCAGCTCCCGGATTATTCGTGAAGAAGTGAAATCTGGAGTGAACCTACAAAACAGCAAAACGAGCACATATTCAGAACCTCTACCCATCTTAAGAACCATTATTAATCAAGTTCTAAACCTCAGTTACATTCTGTTCCATTAAACTGCATCAGTTCTGTATCAGTGTGCTAAATCACAGCTCTGGATCATTTTAATATCTACAGTTATGAGAGTAAGGCTTCGAATTCACCTGCAGTTCTATGCAGCCGTTCTAAACCAATGATTGGTAACAGGCTTTAATTTAGCATTGTGAACACACCATGTTGTATCCTACAGGTGTGTGTAGAGGTCTGAGTGTAATGAAGGATGACATCTGTACAAACTTACAGAATGATGAGGTCTTTTGAAGTGTTTGCTTTAAGAGTAAACTCTTGGCAGTTGAGAACTTTAAAGCCATAACCCTCACAAACAGCACCGCTGATCTCCACTCTGTGGATGTGGATGGGAAGGAAACCAGTGTTCTCCAGTCTGAAGCTTCTTTTCAGAGTGAAATTTGGCTCTTTGGGTTTTTCTTTTTCTAATTTATAAATAAAAATAAAAAAGTAAAGCAGTGAAAATCACAAAACAGGAGCAATGCACATCACATCATACATCTCACTGTCTTTATATCAGCTCCACCGATCAAACAGGAATGAAGTTCTACAGTTCCATTCTGTAATCCACCTGTTCTCCACACAAACAGCTGAGGTGATGCTTTATTCAGATTTGCAGGACAGTTCAGTGTGTAAATAATAAAATTGTTTTCTTGATGATTTGAAAAATGGTTGGATCAGATCACGGTTCTGATTAAGAAAGTTAAAAGAAGACAGATGGACAGTTTAATTCTCTCTCTTCCACAGACAGACAGACAGATGTGGAGGAATAAAGTGTTCTGTGATTGGTGGACACTGAAACACTCACTCTCTGAACAGTCCTTCAGTAGAGCTTCAGTCAGTTTAAATCTGAGAGAACTTCCAGGTCCCGGTACTTTTCCAGCTAACTTTAGACTCTCTCTGGTTCCCTGACCGTGCAACAGAACCAGATCCACCACAGTTAGGTTGTTCCTATGAAACCATCAGAGTAACAATCAGACACCACTCCTGTTCCTCCTCACAAACTCTTAATTGAAAATGATGGCAATGATGCCATTAATTACAGGGTTAAATGAACGATCTCTGGGTCTAAACACTGGACAGACAGAACCTTATGACCTCCTCACTAATATTGTGTTGGTTTGCTGCTTGAGGAACCTTACCGGATCACCAGCAGGGAAGAGACCGTGTGATTGGTGATGGGAGAGAAACGCAACGTCAGAGATCGGACCTCTCCCGGCATCAGAACCAAGTTAAAGACAAGACTGTGTGTGGAACCTTCAAACCCCGCTAATGTCACTGAGGACTGACAGACACGGACACACTATAAATATATACACAGTTTAATATATACATAAAGTTTAATCTAAACTCTGAAACAGTTTCTAACAGAATTAAACAATGATAATTCACATTCATAAGCATAACAAACACATCAAAAGTCAAGGGCAGGATGTAAACGGGCGGGGCTAAAATATTTTACACTGCTGAAAAGTGTTCATTCAAATCAGCAGAGTTTAAACTGAGGTTGGAGTAAAAAGCAGCCATGGGAGGTGATGTTTTTATATATGCTTATGTGGAAGTTTGCTATAGAGACCATCTTCAGACAGTTTACAGAACTCTTACATGGAGTTTTAACTGAAGGAAAAAATTTTTTATTATAAATAAATTATAATTTTATATTATAAATTAATAAATTAAGAATAAAAATCAAAAGAGGCAAAACAGTGGGCGGAGTCCATCATAGTTTGAGTCGTGAGTGTGACTTTTGGAGCGATTACTTTTCATCTTAAACAGACACGCATACAAAAAAAAATTAGAGGCTAAGTTTAATTACTCTGATTTAATTATCATCTCTAACAGGTTTAGCTGTTCTTTAAAAATTATTCTGGTATGAAAATCAATCAATCAGAGAAAAGGACATCAGGATCTTTAATGTAGTGAAAACAGCTGGACAATAAAACTCACTTGATTTCTTTGCACTTCAAATTCCAGTGTTTTTGAGTCAAAGTTCAGTATTTTATTTCTATGTAATCTGCAAGAAAAAGAAGAATACATATGACGAGCATGATGGAGATCAGTAAGAGGATGAAAGCAGGTTTACAGCAATTCCAATGGAATTTCACTGATCTCATCCCCTAATGTACAAAAACATCACATTACTTACAAATTATTTTAGCTCCACCCCCAAATTATAACATTTTATTTCTCTGGTTTCAATTCTCTTATTGCTTAAGTTAACATCTGAATGATTCTATTAATAAATTATGAAAGAAGTACCCTTCATCCAGCATTCCCCTGAACACTGAGCGGTTTGAGTACAGAGCGAGTGGGAGAACCTGGATATAGACCGGAACATCTGCAGGGTTCTCCAAAATGATCTGCTTTTCCTGAAAGAACGAGACAAAAGTAAAACGGGTTCCTTGAGAGAGAGAGAGAGAGAGAGAGTGTGTGTGTGTGTGTGTGTGTTTATACTCACTGATGAGCTGTTGATGATTGTGAGGGGAAACTCGACTTGCTGAGATGAGTTCTTTAACACAGACGGCCAGATTAACTCTGCTGAGATTTTAGTCTGAACATTTTTTTGTAAATCTGTGTTGACTTCAAAGAAAGTTTCAACTCTGCATGAAACATACATGTAGAGTTATAAGAGTCTGTGCAACAAAACATATAACACGCTTTATTAAGTTTATTTATTGGAGGGACTCACTGAAGGCCAGACTGCTCCTTCAGCTCCCTCCATCTCCTTAGCAGTCTCTGATGAAGATCTACATCAGTATCCCACATGTCCTCCTGCATCATCACACTGTGACGTTTCACTTCAGCTGCAAACACACACAGAACACTATTAAACACAGGCATGCAAGGACACGTACGTGCACACACACACACACATTTTTGGACAGAAATGGAACTCCAACATAGCAGAGATCCCCACAATGCAAACCAGCATCAAAATAAATATTTGCTATCTGTAATTAAGAAAGAAGGATTTTAAACAGCTCAGACATGTCATTCAGAAAGAAATCACTGCAGATGCGTCACAAAACATCACATGATCAACCTGCATGTAAACAGAAAAATGAAAGCGGTTCAGTGAGGTCAGCTGGAATACCTTTGACTTGCGTCTGGGTTCCAGTTCCACTTTATTACTTCGAACTCGTTTGTAGTAAAAACGAAGGTCCTCAGTGAGAGAGCGAATCTGCTGAAGTCGGACTCGCTGTGAGAATGAACTCTGGATACTGAGCCCCTGATAAACCACTTTCCCCTGCATTTAAAAAACTTCATTAAGCACTGTTTTGTTTAAACTGCAGTTAATCTAATTATGACCTTAGTCTTTAAAATTACAATAAAAAATGTTGTGTGCATGTGTGTACCGGAAACGATGGAGGCAAGACGATGTCTTTAGGGGAGAAGCTCAGGGTACCAACTGCAACCAGGGCCGTTACTGGAATAGTTAATATCTAAAGAAGATCAGAGGTGTCACTGTACAGTTTCACTCACATTCACGAACACACTTTACACACCTCATAATCTGTAGTGATGTGAACAGCGCCATCATACATTCCCTCCAGAGAATCAGCTACTAAAGTTACTCTGAATGCTGCAAAGTAACCAGAAGCTAAAATGACCTGCAAACACACACACACACACACACACACACACATGATTTAAGTCCTATTACCATATGCATAGTGTGCATTTGCATTAATAGATCACAGTTTCAGGAACCTGAGGTGTGCATGTTTACATACGGAGTTGTGAGGGTCTGCGCTTGTGTTCTGCAGTTCCTTGATTCGACTCAGTGCTGCACTCCGGTTCCCCCTCTCTGTGGTCAGGAACTCCATAGAGAGACTGTCTCCTGTTACCAACCATGATTTTATTTCCAACTGTTGAGGAAGATGGGGGGGGGGGGGGTGATTTTTACTCCAAAGGTCCCACCAAATAAATACCTTACTTCACCTGCAGCAGTTCCAAAAACATTTATCATCTCCGAAAGCCCTGTACAACAACCACCCCCCAAATCTGCACCAACACAAAGTCCCTAAAAGCTCTATTAAAATGCTAAAACAAGAACTCCCTCTCGCTCACACACACCAGTATCGTTTGAACATGTCTTAATTATTTTTAAACAAATGTTGTGAGCTAACACACATACACACACACATTAACAAAAGTCACAGTAATTTCTAATTTACTCCCTTATAGACAAACTATTTAAATTCTTTAGTTTATTATTATCATGTTAACTGTTAAAGTTTAATGCAGTAACATCAGATGGTTATTATAGAACAGGGTGTAATTTAAACTCATCTACCAAATTAATAAACCCACCTCTATTGGATTGTTGTTGATCACCACAAACATCAGACTGCCGGAGTCTGTGGCACTGAGGACCCCGAAATCTAGGACATGTTCTTTAGCACTGGGAGAGAAAATCACAGGCTGGAAAAAAAAAAGATAATAAAAATAAATTTTATCACCTCCACCTTTCATTTACGAAAACCCAAACAACTTCACAACATGCATCAAATAATAACTGCTTTAAAATGATGTGGTACTGATGTGTGTGTGTACCTCTAGGAAGCCGGTGTAAGCACGGACAGGGAGGTGGAACTTGGAGGCGTTGGTGATGAGGAGGATGTTACCGTCGATGTGGATAGAAGGACGTACAGGTCGAAAGAGCAAAGTGAAGATGTAACGTGATTGGTTAGGAGGGATTAGAACGGGTTTGCTGAAGTTACGCACCTGAAGCACAGGAGAGCAGCAGAGAGTTACCATTAGAGCACCTACAGAACCTCAGTACGATCAGAACCTAAAGTTAATAAACATCATTTTAATGTTGATTTTTAAAACGTTGAGGAGCAAATTTAATGGTGGATTTGACATTGAGGAAAAGTAAGTATGATATCAGAAGGTATCGACTTGCTAGAACTCAGTGAGCAAGTTGAGGTTGAGGATAGGGGTTGATGAGAGACTGAGGGTCAAAGCTAATAGTAAAGTTAAGGTTTGGGCTTAACAGTAGGATGAATATTTTGCAGTTCCACCTGTGTACAATTTATGAATCGAGCGAGACCATCCACATACTGAGACCTACACTCTCGCCCCCACCCCTCCGCCTTCAAACCCCTTTAAACTAAGTGGAATTGAGACCACATCAGGTTCAGGGTTTCTAATCATTAAATACAACATTACTCCATCATCATGAAATCCTCCACCTCAGCACAGCCCCGAGGTGGGCCATCAGGTGGCACCAGTAACACTTTGGATTGGATTATAACCACAGTAGGGAGCAGAGGGCATGTTAGAGCTTCAGTGAGATAATGACTGATGCTCACAGTAAACATCTTGATGTCCTCTGGAAGTGAGACGTTGTGGATGCGGATGGCAAAGTTAAAGCTGTTGGTGAGGTAGATGGGCCGCTCAACAGGATCCACAGGACTGTCTCTGATATGGAAGAGTGTGGCCGTGTGATCGAAGCCCAGGTACCTAGAATACATCAAACTCACCTTTCAAATAAATAAACAGAATAAAAATCAACCAGCTAGAACCATCAACAACCCGAAAATATCTGACCCGTCTAAAACATCAGCTTGGTACGGGATTTCCAGTTTGGAGTAGCTTTTCTCTTTTGCCTTGACTGTTATTTTACCCGAAAACTGGTCCTGTCTTCGTGCTTTAGCAGCTGTAAAAGAAAAGAAGAATAAAAACACAATATTTATTTGTAACACAAATGTGATAAGAATCACAACCTGATAAGGTCACAACCTGACCTTCCAAATTGATGGCTCCACAATCTCCCCAACTGATTCGGTCCGGAACCTTGGGTTCACAATAGACTCCCACCTTAAATTCTCTGATCATGTGATCAAAACCGCCCGTTCTTGTAGATTCCTTCTTTATAACATAAGGAAGATCAGACCCTTCCTGACTGAACATGCTACCCAACTGCTTGTTGAAGCCCTAGTCTTATCCCGGCTTGATTATTGTAATGCACTACTTGCCGGTATCCCAACTTCCACCATCAGACCTCTTCAACTAATTCAAAACTCTGCAGCCCGACTCGTGTTTAACCAGCCCAAGCGAACTCATGTCACTCCATTACTCACTACCCTCCATTGGCTTCCTGTAGCTGCTCGCATTCAGTACAAGTCGCTGACTCTGGCATACAGAACCATTTCTGGATCTTCCCCCTCTTACCTTCACTCTATCTTTTCAAAATACACTCCGACTCGTTCACTTCGCTCCAGTGAGGATTGCCGCCTGGCGATTCCACCTCATCGAGGAGCTAATTTTCATTCTGTGGCGTTCACCACTGCAAAATGGTGGAACCATCTTCCCAACTCTGTCCGTAAGGCAGAATCTCTAAACAGTTTTAAGAAGCTACTTAAGACGCATCTATTTACCAAATACCTGTTATAAAAAAAAAAAAAAAAAAAAAGGGGGGGGGGGGTGCAGCTTCGAATAACAAGGTTTGATGAACTTACAGTATTGTTGGTTTTCTCCATGCCTTCTGACTTGTGGTGTTCTCATTTGTAAGTCGCTTTGGATAAAAGCGTCTGCTAAATGACTAAATGTAATGTAAATGTAAGAATAAATTACACTAAGAAAGAACATGTCCTCAGGTCCACTTCTGACTATTCACCTCACTAAATACTATGTAAATAAAATGAGGACTCAAACACGTCATCTACAACCTCAAAGTTTTGTTGACACACAGAAACTCTAATCATCTTCTCCTGGTTCCAGGCACAAATCAAGGCATCACAGCACATTCTGTACATCAGTGTTCTGTTCTGTTGATGCTGACTGCCGCTCAAAGACGATGAGTTCCTAAAGGTTTTTTTTTTTTTTTTTGTCACTGTTGCTTTGGCGTGCTCTTTAAGGGTTCAGGCTCATAACTCTAAAGCGTAAATAAATTCTAGTGCAAAACTGCACAAACAATGTGTAAGGAATCATCATCTCACCATGGAACTGAATGCTGGCGACTCTGGTGTATCGACTCTCTCCAGCTCTCAGTGTAATCTGTTTGAAGTCTATGGACACGGCCTCGTTCAGCGGTGTGGGACGGACGCTCTACAAAACATCAGCGCCACTCAATCACACCAAGTTTAGAATGATGCGTTACAAAACCCGACCTGAAGGAAGTGGAACTTTACCATGATAACCTAAACATCTTTAGGTCCCGAATTGAGAAGATGAAGATTCAGCAGTTTTGGTCGATCTGCCAGAGATAAAGAGATCAGTCTGACCTTTCTGTATTTAATAAATAAACTTTGATCACGAGTAAATCTCATACCTTGTGATCGCAGTATCCCAAAATCCAGCATCTCTGTAGAGGAATAAATACCAGGAGCTGCAAAAAAAATTATTAGTTTAATTCTCATTACATTACATTTAGTCATTAACAAGATTCTTTTATCCAAAGTGACTTACAAATAAGAGAACAGAACAAATCTACAGTTAAAGTGGAACCGGTTACATATCAAACCTCATTATTATCCAACATGACTTCAATGCCTAGATTTACCCTACAGTTTGTTCCTCTTTTATAGCAAGTTCTTCTGAAAGAAATGTGTTTTGAGTTTTTTCTTGAAGATGCTGAATGTCTCCTGCCTTATGGAGATGGAAAGATCATTCCACCATTTGTTAGTGGTGGAGGAGATGGATTGAGAGTTACCACCACAGTGCTGTTGAGTCGGTTGCTCACGAGTCAAGCTGCCAAATGTTGGCACAGCTGTGGAGTTTTGCAACCTTCATTACAAGGAAGGTTTAAGAGCAGGAAGTTGATTAGAGACCTTAAACAATTCTGGAAAAAAAATTATTCTGTAATTCCGAGTAGTTTCGTGTTTCATTGATGGTTTCATACTCATGGGTCACAGAACCATTAAAGCTGTGGATTATAGTGCATCATTGGTAATGACGGTAACATGCTCCTGTAATCAGATAAGCTGAATGAATCATACTACAAGAGGTTCTTTACTTTGGGTCTCTAATTTATGATGTCATTATACTAAAATACAGATTAAATGCAGACTTCAGTACAAGCTGGGATCTGCTGATCTAGTCATGGTGACACTTGAACATTTGACACTGAAGTCAGTGGATGAGTGGGTTGATTGGTTGGAAATGAGAATTCAAGCTCAGTTTCAGCGTAGACTCTGATGAAACTCTCTGATGGTACTCTCCGTGATTCTTTGTTAGAATTATGGTTGTGGTTCAGGTGGCTGACTTGCTGCTTGATAAACTTTCTTTTCTTTTTCCTTTGTATGAATTATTGTAAAAAAAAAAAAAAAAAAAAAAACTTTTTATACCCAATAAAAGTCCATTACATAAAAGAACAGAACATTTTATAAATCAGACACCTTTACATAAAGTGAGTTCATACACAGAATAAATCACGAAAAGTTCTAGGATTACTGTTTGTGGCTGTGACTAATTTTCTGTCCGGTCTTATGGACACTTGGCTCTACTGACCTGTAGTGACCTCGACTTCTACAGGCAGGATGATAAACTCGTGCTCATTGGTAGCATTGGTTTTAATCCTGATAAACGCTGTGTGGTTATCAGCGTCTCGTGAGGAAAAACTGGCTCTCATCACACCTTTCGTCTCAAACGGAGCGATTTCCTAAAAACAAATATAATACACATTTAAATCTATGAACCCTATACACCTTCTCGATTATTTGATAATGTACAAATTTTTCAAAAAGTCATTTCTTACTCACCCATAACCTTTTGGTACCACCCTGTTGGCCAGTGGGAAGTTCCAGGTGTAGATCACCACCACTGGAATACATCTCCACCACCTGCAATAAAAATCATTTCATTAATCTGAACCCGCTGTTGCTGAGAGATACAGACGTGGGTGAAAAGAGGATAAACAAGAACTGTGTGTTAAATGAGGACGGGAAGAACAATGAAAACAAGAATTAAACGTGAGAAAAGCACGTACCTGTAACGGTTCACTGTGAGGGTTGAAGATGTTAATCAGAGGAGAGAAGCTGCTGTTTACCGGAACTCTGGCTCCTACAAATGGCCTGAGTCTATAAGGATTGGGTATTCCCACACCAAACACCTGAAAACATTCAACAACTCAACACCTACAAACCCCATACGCACCCCATCACATTCAAATTCAGATAGTTCACAATGTTCTTTTAACATGTTTTAAGCCTAAAATGAAGCAACAGTGAAAGAAGAACCCTTACCAGAGCTAGGGTCCAGACACACCATTAAACACATCCAAACCTCAAACACACCATTAAACATCTCCAAACCTTATAAAAATGTATGATTGTCCTGCAAACATTAAACACCCCAACATTTTTTTATGAAAACATTAAATGTAGTACCTGGTATGTGAAGACTCCATGATGTGAGGTGTTAATAAATAATGTGTTTTCTACATTTCCTACAACCCGAGCAAGAAACACGACATCAAAAGATGTGTTTCCCCCTGGAGGAATCATCTGCAGATGAACACACACACACACTGTCTGGTGATATATTTGATGGAGCTTTCATTAACAGATTAGAGATTATTGGTCAACAATACTTCTAAAGTCTCAGGCTGATGTCTGGATAAGAACCAGCCTCTTAAACACTAAGGTTCTAGCTTTGTAACCACACAAATAACTTCACTACAGATTTAGTCTTCTCATAAGCGATTACTTTTGTTTTTTAAAACTTTCAGGACAAAGTGAATTATACTGAGGTCATGTGACATGAGGAGGTATTACTTCCTTATTCATCGACTGTCAGACAGTAAGAAACTGTAAGAGACAATGGAAAAACTTGTAACGGAGGAGGTTGATTGTGCACACACACTGGTAACATCCTAATCATCTCCATCCTTCTCCTGAGAACGTTCCAACTCGAACTGCGTCCAGCTGAATGCAAATAAACCTCCACATTTCCATAATGAATGCTGAGAGCTCAAAGCAGGTGTAGTAAACCTTGGAGCTTTTGAAAAAAAAACACTGAAGTAACTTTCTATTTTAAGAACAACTCTATCTAAAGCCTCACAGAACTTAATACGAACTGCCGTGGCAACAACACGAGTACCAACTCTCAATGAACCGATCAAGAAAGTAAACCCTAACATCCCTGCAGATGCTACAGAACACTGATGAGGAAGAGGAAGATTTAGATTTTTAAACTTTTTACAGAAAGTCGTCATTAAACACTTTACTCTTAAATAAAGGTAAACATGTACTTACCCTACTCTGAAAAAATGAAGCATGAAAGTGTGCTGTCGTCGCTGATATAGATATTAAACTTATTTCTTCTGAACTCGGATTGTGTAAATAAACTTTCTCCATTTTTGGCATTCCGACAGGCCTAGACATAAAGACACTGCTGAGTAATGAATCCAGCATCATCAAAACACACTGATGTTGTCCATGTTGGTGATGTCACCATTGTTCTTTATAATGTTTTCCTTGCTGTGTGTTCATGTATAAATACCATGAAACATGCAATGTGTGTAAACATCATTCCATCTCATGCAGACTGTGACATGGAAATAACTCAATCAGAAACTCAATCAGTCTCCATTAAAGAACTGTGGCTGTGGCTTTAACCAAATTTAAGATTAACAAAACTTAAGATGTGTAGCAGCTCAAACTCCGGTAAGTCACATGATATGAAGGCATGGCTAAAGACCTGAATTGTTGAAATATTGTGTTTAATTTAAGTATAAAGTAATGACCCACAAAAACCTGTAAAGAGTGGATCAAAACTTCTCCAGAACCACGTGTGAGACTGATGGATTGTTGAAATACAGAGTTCAAAGAATGATGGAAAAAGTTAAAAACAATACTTACTGCTCATGAAAGTCCAGCATGGGAGGCTCAAAGCGTATGGGCCTGCTGTTCCCCCGCTGTGAGAAGGCACTGCATGGAGAACAACCAAAGAGTCCATCAAAAACCTTCTAACCTTTACCAGAACCAAAGATCTTAAATGAATGGACTCAAACAGTTCCTTCATTTCTGAAGTCAGTGTTGGTCCCACTGTCCCCTCCTCTGGTTCTGCAGTTGTTCTGGAGCATACTGAATTAAAGGGACTGAATACTCAGGTGATCTGGTTATAATAATTACATGGTCATTTTAAAACTAAACTCAGTTAGTTGGGGGTCGCACAAAGATCATAAGGAGATTTTGTTTTTATTTCTGATCGATTGGAGGTCATAGGAACTTATTTAACTTCACACCAACCCAAAACTTACTAGGTTTCAATTTGGTTCATTTTCTGCTACCAGCAAACCGTTTCAACAACTGTTCTCTCCCCAACATTCGGGAGGCTGACTACTTCCTGAGCAGTTCATCACCCCCGCGGAACCTTTGTGTAGGGTGTCTTGGGAGGAGGCAGTGTTGTATGTGAGATAATGCAATGTATTCAGAGCTGGGAGTTGAATGCAGGGTCATATCTTTTCGACAGTACTCTCGACAGTACTTACATTTAGCAGACAGCACATTTATATATGTTATGTAGTGACTTCTGTTGTCGGTCTTTAAGGTAAAGAATTTAGTCATTAAACTAAGATTGTTCAGCACTGACATCATTTTACTGCTCTGTGTTCAGCAAGAATTTGGGGAAATGACGGGATGCAAACGAGGAGCTGCAGTGCAGGAACACCCTTACCACACCCAACTGCACCTGCACTCCTCTCACTTCACATGGTTTACCTCACCTCCATACCTTCACAAGATTAGAATCTACAGGCTGATGTTAACACAGTCGGGACTGAACACATATACAATCATTCCTTCTGATCTCTACAGAGTGCTTTACATTTCTGCAGTAAACACACCAAGTTCATTTTATACTGAACAGAAGATTTACATTAAACTTAGTTTTTAATTTATTAGGAAGGTCATCTGTTGCATCAGAGTGCAAAACCTCATTCATTCATTCACCTCACTGCTAATCCTACTTCAGCTGGTGAGCAAATTCACATCTTTAAGTAACGTATCGAAACCACGGCTCTCAAACGAAAGCTACACAGACATATAAAGAACATCCTAAACTTTACACCCAGGAGTGATCCCAGGGCCCGATGGTATGTTTGGACAGGCTGTGGAACAAGCACTTTAATGTTTTGATCGGTAACAATGAGCCACCGAAGTGATGAAACCTAATTACAGCTTAGAGAGAAGGTGTTTCAGTCTGAACACACAGCTATGCAAACATCTACACCTCATTCAAACAGCAGTGTGACTATAAACAAAAAATAGGTTTAATAAGACAAATCATTAGAACAAATCGTCTTTACCTTTTATGATGATATGTGGGGAGGTCAAGATCAGACTCTGCCTGTAGGGAAAAAAAAGATTAGAACCTTAAATAATATACAACATAATGTAATTATAATTATTAAAACATGCATAAATAAATTTAGTTTATTGCATCATATAATTACATTTTATTAGTACATAGATTAACCATTATACTCAGTACTACATCATTGGGCTCCACAGCATTAAATGAAAAACACTTATAAATCCAAAACTGAACTTCACTCGCAATGTGCGGGTTTGCTTTTGGTCCCTAGAATGAATAAAATACCTGGGACTTTGGGAGGTTCTCCCTGCCACTGAATATCTAGCAGTCTTTAAAAGTGGATTCAATTCATTTCTTTACTCCAGCGCCGGCGGATCACCTCCTCACACAGATCATAGGTGGAGTGTGGTGCAATGTGCTACCATTCGGGTGAACCCTTTGGACTGAGCACTCTGCAGGTTCTGCTGCTCTGGTCAGTGGTATAAACATTTACAGTACGCATCCTCTGTTTGATAGTTCATTACAGTTTCTTTATCCCTATATCTACTTTTCTGTTTTCTTTAAGATAACACAAGCTCCTCATCCTCAGTCCTGCCAGGATGCCACAGTAAAGACCATGAAGCACATTCATCTTTACAGAGGATTTTAATGACTAAACTGTATTGATTGTTCAGTTAATATGTTTAGTTCTGTTGCACTAAATACTTGCATATAAAATATGTATATAAAAAATTCATACACTTTACCAAAAAATGATATGGGGCAGACTGTGGTTAACACACCTGTAAAAATCCTCCATCTCCAAAATGCAGCACCTCCAGGATCTTGTTAGACTGAATAAAAGCTGCAGAGACAGAACACATTCTCACCAAGGTTACAGTTAACATCAAAGGCTCTCCACACACACATACATCTCATTTAAATGACTTATTTAATATCCTTGAGTAGATAAATCACATTAATTGTAAAGCTGTATTTATTATTTTATATGATTTTTAAAATCTGAAACTTTCAGAAAGAACCTCAGCTTCAATAATTAGACAAACACAGACAGGGTCTCCAGACAGAAGACTCACACAGGAAGACAGACCATAATTAAAAAGCAACACTTTTGAGCTCGTGACCAGCTGCAGCCTGATGCTGCGACGGCGTAGTTTCAAACGAACCCTGTTCAAGCTGCTCAGTTCAACAGGCTGAACCTGTTCCACGTGCTGCCACCGAACATAGAAATCAACCTAACAATGTAGAGAACAACCAATCAAATAAGAAACATTAATAAGTTCATACAATGCTTCCTTTTTTGAACACTGTTGGGTTAAACAGCAAGATTTAAGAAAGATTTAAATCAGATAATGTGCAGATCATTTAAATCCTGCACATACAAAACAAATATCAGTGTTTTAAAAGCTCCCCCCGGAATAATGAGTGCTAAGGGCCCACACTAGTATCATCAGTGGACTTGGGTTTTGAACCCCCAACCTCCAGATTTATAGCCCAACATCCTAACCACTGAGCTACCACACACCAAAAAATGTGTTCTACCACTTTAATGCAGATCACGCAGAACCCTGATCTTCTGACTTCCTCATTCTTCTTACTTCACACTGCTATAGTGTTTTCTGTTCACAAAATTTTTACTTTACCTCTTTAAACAGTACAAGCTAACCCTGACCCTAAAGGGTAAGAGCATTGGATCTGTTCTGAGTTCATCATGGTGGTCTGGTATTAAATGTCTTTAACAGAAGTTTGGGTGTGGTGGGATGAAGTGTCCTGACAGATGTTTTTTGGAGCTTAACAGTCTGAGTGAAGATCAACACAACATTTCTGTCGTAAATTAAATAATTTAGGGCAGAAACTCATTTTGAATAAATAAAAAAAGCAGCAGGAAATAGGACACTGTGCTGATCATACTCAACACTACAAGAGACTGGCAAACTGTTTCAAGGCAAACGGTCACCGTTACATCAGCTCTCACGTTACTGATCACAGAAGCTCACAATGTGACTGCTGTTGAATGAAAGTTCGTTTTTAAATCTTCAGAATAAAAAAGCTCAAGTTTTAAAATCATCCCTTAATCATGTTTCCTCTTTTCTCAAATGGAAATGTGTAAAGACTGATTTACATGCAAGTAAGCGCTTGCTCCTGACTGTCTTCAAAACAAAACCCACTTTATGAGATGGGACTGTGAGCTGACACCCAGTTAAAGAGACAGGAGTTCAGTAATGAAGGTCTCACCGCAGCAGCGGTTGAACTCAGTCAGTCAGTCAGTGTGTTATTTTAACTGACGGAGGGCCTGTAGCTCATACACTAACAGGTGGATATTGTTTCAGTACTTGGTGTTGAAGGTGTGGCTGTAGAGGGTATTTACCTGAGCATGCAGGTGAGTAATAAACCTGACACACCTCAACCATGTGTATGAGAATTCATCTGTCAGCATGAAAGCATCCAGGTGAGCAGAATCACAGTTATTTTCTTATACTGATCAGTTATGTAACTGCATGTTACACTAACATCTCAACCAATCAGCAACAATTACACCCCAAAAAAGCTGCAGATTAATGGTTCATTAAACCACAACAAAAGTCATCTAAATGGTCTGTTATGAAGGAGTAGTCCACACGGTAAAGAAATTCAGTCTTATAATTCACATTCATCATTACTGATGGACCGACAGAGGAGCGTTGAAGAGTCAGAGGAAACTTTCATCACAAACAATTACAAAGTTGATTCAACTCATGTTTAAAACCTTAAATAACAATAAAAAATAAAAAATAAACTCCAAATTCGGTTCAGGTTCGTGACGTAGCAGGTGGCCTCTGGATATTAATCTATATATTATGTTTTTGAAGAACCTGACGAAATCACGCGTCACTTCACAGAACCGCAGGACAAGTGTCAAGTTCTCTCTGCTAGCGGCCGCATTACAAATGAGTCGAGCCCGTGTGTGGAGTGCACTCTGCGGGCTGCTGCGGCGGAGCGGCCGAGGGAGCGGGCGAAGGGCGGAGCGAGCAGATTGAAACGCGGCCCGGTGACCCGCCGCTTTACGGAGAACAGCAGCATGTTGACAGGTCGGTCGGTCAGTCGGTCGGTCTGTCAGCCGGTCTGTCAGCCGGTCAGTCAGTCAGTCAGTCGGTCAGTCAGTCTGTCCTGAGGTGCAGCTCATTTAACAAAAACACAGAGTAAACAAGTTCCAAACGAACACCTTCACCCTGAACTGAAAACTTCTAGAAATAAACGCATTCCATCACTTTTACCTTCTCATTTTAAACACGTTTAAATGTCCTTTTAAGCAAACTAACAGACTCCCTCACACTGAGACGAACTTCTCATTTAGAACTTAAATCATCTTTAACTAAAAACAGACCGACACCAATCTCAACTCCAGTCATGAAAACAGGAGCAGCATGCTAAAGCTAACTGACACCACTCAGCGAACTGTCAACAAACCTCTGAAAAGGTTAACAAACCAAACTCCATGAACAGCAGAGTTATTTACAGAATCAGAAATGTGAATGAAAGCTTTAGAGTGAAATGTGAGCTTTAAAGAGCAGAAAGTGCAGGAGCGGTGTGTGTGTGTGTGTGTGTGTGTGTGTGTGTGTGGACTCATGCTAACGCTTAGCCTTCAGCAGATCACGAACAGGAGGAGCTGTACCTTCTTTATTGGCCTCCGCGGCGCGGACTGCTAAAATAAACAGGAGTCTCAGGACGCAGGAGGTCCCTGAAGGAGCTTTAGTTCCTGCTGAGCGTGAGGAACTTTGTACTCGCTGATCTCTCGCCATGTTTCTGTTTCTGTGAGGGAACTACAGCCGCCGAGGATATAAACACTGCGCTCTGCAGCGCCCCCAGCGGCTCATGTAGGAACAGCGCGTGGCCTCGGTCTGTATCTGTCAGTCATGTTGGATAATGAGCATATTTCAATACTTACATTTCTTCATGGATAATCTCATAACTCATGACTGGACATCATAAAGCTGAGATGTGCTTTCTGATTGGAGATCGTCATTAAAGCGCACAACATCTGCGTTATAAACAACTGTGTTCTGAAGTCATCAAAGACCCATTTATTTTAAATATTTAAATACTATTTCATACAAAGTTTTTTGTATGTCCCTTTTTTATGATCACATTCCTTTGTAAATCCTCCGAGCTGCAAATTGATTGATATTTAAAGTGTTTAATTAAAAAATAAAATTGACGACATTTATGTTTGAATACCTCTTTGATTTATTCTCAAATTATTAACTCTGTGGTATAAAAATACGATTTACTCTTTTATGTAAAATACGATTATATTGATGTAATCATTCATTTAGGCATGGGGGTGGTAGCTCAGTGGTTTGGGTGTTTCACTATCAATCTGAAGGTTGGGGGTTCAAATCCCAGGTCCACTGAAGTTACCAGTGTGGGTTCTTGAGCAAGGCCCTTAACCCTCATTATTCCAGGGATGTTGTGATGAACCCTGTGCTCACCTTGTAAGTCACTTTGGATAAAAGCGTCCAATAAATGACCAAATGTGTAACCGGTTACTTCTTTGTGTTTGATAACCTTCACATGATCCTGAAGAGTAAGCATGACAAATGTTGTAATCGAGGAAACAGCGTGTATTTGTATAGAGGACTTCTCTTTCTCTCTCTCTCTCTCTCACACACACACACACACACACACACACACACACACACACACACACACACCTATCCATGAAGAATTGAGTGCTGTAATTCTTCCGACATGCAGTAGGTGGTGCTCATCATCCTGAGTTGGAGTTTGCGCAGCAGCAGCAGAAGAAGAAGTCCCGCTCGGTTTCTTTGTTGTGATTAAATTGTACAGAACGGAAGTTGAAGTTTGGATTAAAGTCTCGATCCGCGGCGTCGGTGGCTGTCTGTAATCAGGAGGATGAGCGGCGGAGTTTATGGAGGAGGTACAGCACGTTCTGTAGCAACAGAAACAAAACTCAATGAATGAGCGCGCGCCACGTTCGGCTAACAGCGTTAGCCTTTGATCTTGTTCCGTACACTTACTTTAATGATCTGAGGGTTGTCTGAAATACATTCAAATAAATCAAGAAAGTTCCCAGAATTCACGCAAAGTCAGTGAAAAATGTAGTTTTTGCGGAACTTTTGTGAGGTAATGAGGATGAAATAAATGATGACGTTTGGAGTGAATGACGTGGTTTTGAGGTTTAATGTGAATCCTCATCACTGTGCTCTGAGAGGCGGATCATTAAAGTCTCTCTCTCTCTCTAACAGATGAAGTTGGAGCGCTGGTGTTCGACATTGGCTCCTACTCTGTGAGGGCAGGGTACGCTGGAGAGGACTGTCCCAAGGTACACACACACACACACACACACACACACACACACACACACAGCTGTAAGAACAGCAGCCCTCACTCTGCTGTGATGGTCTGCAGGCGGACTTCCCCACGGTGATTGGGGTGACGGTGGAGAGAGAGGATGGAAGCACACCGATGGAGACAGATGGAGAGAAGAGCAAACAGAGTGGAACCACATACTACATCGACACCAACCAGCTCCGAGTTCCACGAGAGGGCATGGAGGTGATGTCCCCCCTGAAAAATGGAATGAGTAAGTGACCGTCACATCATTCAGTCTGCAGTGGATCAGATGAAGGTCTTTGTGCTGATTGAATCAGATGATCTGAATGAACTCTGCAGTTCAGGAGCTCTCAATGTGGAGCAAGCCTCTAACTGCTTAATACAACTTTAACATAGATCATGGAATCGAGTCTGTCTGACCTCTGCCCCCTGAGATCCACTGTGTGCTGAACTATACTGATCATATCAACTCATGGTTTAGGTCAACTGTATAGAGTTTATTACATTTATACTTATTATATTTAATTTATTACAAATGATTCATTGATCCAGATCCTGCACCACTGGGATGGTGAACACAACCAACCTGCATGCTCTGGAGGGAGATATAGATTTTATCATTTCTATATTTTAGAAACCGTATGAATTACAGGATTTCTCTCTCTCTCTCTCTCTCTCTCTCTCTCTCTCTGTGTATGTAAGTTGAGGACTGGGATAGTTTTCAGGCGATTTTGGATCACACCTACAAACTGCACTTTAAATCTGAACCTGGTCTTCATCCAGTTCTGATGTCCGAAGCTTCGGTACGTTGAAACCTTGTTTAATAATTTATTAATGTATAATCTGAACCTAGCAGTTCTAGAGTTCCTGTTTTCCTGAATATCCCCATGGTGCTAGTAATGCAGGTACATCACTGTTTACACTGATGAATTTAAAAGTTCTGGGACATCGTGTAGGGTTCTTCCTTTAATGAAATGCTTTTTGTACAGATGTTGATGTGACCCTGTGTTCAGTGAGTTTGTGTTTTTTGTTCTCAGTGGAACACGAGAGCGAAGCGGGAGAAGCTGACAGAACTGATGTTTGAACATTATAACATTCCAGCTTTCTTTCTGTGTAAAACTGCAGTTTTATCAGCGTATCCTTCAACAGCCTCCAACTCTGACATTTGTTAATCAGCAGGGGTCACTGTTGCACACTGTACAACATACTATCAGAATGTACTTAATTAATCCCTGGAGATAATTTCTGATTATGTTATAGTACAGTATTTATTATTACTATTTATAGTAGTACAGCACAATTCTATAGTAAATAGAACATACAAGTAGTAGTTATAACATAACACAGCACAGAACTCACTACAATGCAGAGTGTTACTCACTATAGCTTAGTAATGTAGAGAAACGTACTGCTGCTGCTTCATGTACCTGTGTGTTCAGTTTGGTCAGATCTCCTCTGATATCAGATTTAATCCTTAATCTGGATTCATTCAGATTTGCTAACGGTCGGTCCACGGGGCTGGTGCTGGACAGTGGCGCCACTCACACCACCGCCATCCCGGTGCACGATGGTTATGTTCTACAGCAAGGTGTAGTATAGAACTCATTGATGACCTGCACAACCAGGTGGTTCTGTTTATTATTCCATAAATTGTGTGTGTGTGTGTGTGGGGTTCTGCAGGCATTGTTAAATCTCCTCTAGCAGGAGACTTTATGAGTATGCAGTGTCGTGAGCTGTTCCAGGAGTTAGGGGTTGAAATAATTCCTCCGTATATGATTGCATCAAAGGTGAGATGAAGGTTCTGCATGCTGCTTCTTTGATCTTCTGTGTTTGTCAGTTAGCTCTAACTAATCTGAGGTAACCTGAACTGGTTCACTCCACTGACGCCTCGTCTTTAGTTAAACAGGTTCGTTGGTTTATGCGGTTAATTGCAGTTCTGATGATGAATCAGTCTCAGTGATGAATGAGCTTCTTTGGGATTTCACAGGTTATTTATCTGTGTTCTATATTTTAAAGACTTAACCCTCAAATTAAAAAAAATTCACAGCAAGACAAAGTTT
Organism: Corydoras sp. C115; assembly: GCA_019802505.1. NCBI lineage: Eukaryota > Metazoa > Chordata > Actinopteri > Siluriformes > Callichthyidae > Corydoras > Corydoras sp. C115. The sequence continues at coordinate 955,685 of JAFMOC010000099.1, read as the reverse complement.
ATGATTTTTTTCATAAATAAAAATAATAACAGCATGACTTTAAGACATTAGGATTTGCTCATTAAAATAAGATTTGAATTTAAAGCTACAGGATGCATCATGTGGTGATGGGTGTGAAAAGAGTTCCTCCCAAAACAAGGGGTTTGTGGGATTACAGCTTCTTTATTGTTGTACTGTCACATTAGGACTTTCCAAATGTGACCTGCATGTGAAAAATATTTGTTATAATAGAAGTGAAACCCAATGTGAGGGTCATCTTGTTTAGGATTCAGTACGTGAAGGAGCTCCAGCCAGCTGGAAGAAGAAGGAGAAGCTTCCTCCAGTGACGCGCTCATGGCATAATTACATGTGTAACGTAAGAACTGAAACTTTAAACACAGAAAACCTCAGAGCTGAGATCAGGTTTTGGATTAGCAGTGAATTAAAGTAGAAATAAAACCTTAGATTAAGGACTTTAATGTGATTCTGTTTTTCAGTCGGTGATTCAGGACTTTCAGGCCTCAGTGCTGCAGGTTTCTGACTCGCCGTATGATGAACAGTAGGTTGATGAGTGAGTGAGTGAGTGAGTGAGTGAGTGAGGGGGGGTGTTAATACTGTCTGTGTGGTACTGCAGGGTTGCAGTTCAGATGCCGACGGTTCATTATGAACTCCCCAATGGATATAACTGTGATTTTGGAGCTGAACGCCTGAAGATCCCTGAAGGACTTTTTGATCCGTCTAATGCAAAGGTTTCATTCTCTTTTGATCTGCTTCAGCTGCTGGTTCAACTCCTCTGATCTATTAAAACATGATTATATATGTCTTCATTCATAGGGTCTGTCAGGAAACACCATGCTGGGAGTCGGTCACGTCGTCACCACCAGTGTTGGGATGTGTGACGTAGACATCCGACCTGTAAGCTCTGATCCCTGATCTTAAGATTAAATACAGAATCCAAAATGATATTTTAAAAAAGATTGGATTAATATTTACAATTTACTCTTCTGATCGTGTTCTGATCATGTGTCTTTATTTATTTTTAGGGTCTGTATGGCAGTGTGATTGTAACGGGAGGAAACACACTGATCCAGGGATTTACAGACCGGCTGAACCGAGAACTGTCTCAGAAAACTCCACCGGTTAGTTCATCATCACCAGCTCCGTGTCCCGCCTTCATCGCTGTCACTTTGGTTTCTGATGAAATCTTTATTTTCATAGAGCATGAGGTTGAAGTTAATAGCAAACAACACGACGCTGGAGCGCAGGTTTAGTTCCTGGATCGGAGGTTCCATTCTGGCCTCACTGGTGAGAACTGCATCACATGTTCAGGAACTACATCTGCATTCTGCATCTTCATCATCATTTCTTTATTTTAGGGAACCTTCCAGCAGATGTGGATTTCTAAACAGGAGTATGAAGAAGGAGGAAAGCAGTGTGTGGAGAGGAAGTGTCCCTGATCTACTTCCTGTTTGAAACCTTTTCCCAGTAAAACATTCAGTAGTAAGATTTTCTAGAGAACTCAGGAACCTACATGACGGGTTCACTCCAACACTCTCTCTCTCGTGACGGGGTTTTTAACAGAAGGTTCTGATCAGTGTTTTGGGCGTGATGGAGGGTTTTTTGGGCGTGATTGTTTGTGGTCAGCAGAGTCGCTGTGAGTTCTGTAGGAAATCCTTCAGTTGAGTGAAAATAAAGGTGTGAATTAGTAGAGTGATTTATGTCTTGTGTTTGAGAACTTTGTGTTCTGCAGGTATGTGAGTGAAGTGGAGGATGAACAGGTGAATGAGTGAAGGTGATGAAGTACGTCCTGTTATCCAAATTAAAATATTTAACACAAAGCTTCAGGTGGAAAAAAAAACCCTAAAGTCTCATCCTTTAATACAACCAATGAGCTGCTGGGGTTCACACCCCCTCACTCACCCTCATCCACACATCACTCACACTATTCTTCATTCTTCACTTTGGTTCAGTTCCATTCAGGACTTCAGTAATTAACGAATCATCAACAGAGAAAATGTACAATTAATATTAAACCAAGACCAGCAGCCGTCCGTCTGTGGTTCCGGTACAGAGGACCAACGTTCCGGGTTAATGAGCCCAGAGTAAGAGGGTGAATCCAGACGGGGTAATGGATGAAGGTTTTTATTACTGATGCATTTCACAGCAGAAACACAACGTTCTACAGTGGTTTCCATCGGTTCATAATTAAAACCTGCAGTGTTCATCCTGTCTAAGAGGAACTGCATACACATGCTTACGGTTCTCGCAGGGATCCAGGGCTGACATCTCAAATTTCTTGATGGGATCTCAAGCATGTGATGACATTTTTGGGAAAATCTGGTTCAGTTTCTGCTGATTCTGTTTCTCTCGGCGTTCTTGTCTCATTTTATTCTTCAAATGCTTCTCGATGCTGAGCCTGAAATGAAGAGAGAGTTACAGAGCGAGCGTTCCATCAGTGTTCCTGAAGCAGAAAACCACGAGCAGGTTCCTGTACCTGATATATGGAGCAACGAACGGTGGCGTGTAAAAACGCTTCCTCTTGTAGTTCTTGTTCATGTACCATGGAACTGGATGTTCTCTGAAACGATACCTACAACAGGGCCGTACTGAGTTCTCATGTTCCTGAGTCCAGATCGATCATAAAGACGCTCAATATCATTACTAATTACCAGATTGTTTTTCCAAATATGTTCCTTCTCCATTCCCCAGGCCGACCTCTGTCCTGTCCCGTCTGTAATAAACGCAGAGCGTTCTCCCGCTCCTTCACCACATAGTCCAGCCTCCTCATGGACCTCTCCACCTGTTACACAGCAGAACTCCATCAGTTCTGACCCTGGATGGTTATTCAGAGTTTGAGAGAACCGGACCTTTTTGATGCGTTCGGGACTTGGCAACGGAAACCTTTTCCGCGTAGCTTCATGTTCCATAGTCTGCAGCATGTTCTTTTCCTTCAGAAGAACAAACCTGACAAACACAGAGCTTGAGTAACGCAGAGCAGCAGCTTTAAGAAACTATTCTATAAAGAGACGATCTGCTGAGCAGGAGCTGTAGGTTAGGAACATCAGGATCATTCTCCTGAACTCCTGCTGGCTCTTCATCACAAAACCCCCCGAAGAGAAAACCTTATTTTTATACGTTCATTTATTTCAATTGTAAACAATCAGAAGGTTTTACCAAAGTTTGTGAAGATCTTCGTTACTTTTTGCTCGCAGTAGTTTCACAGTCCATGGAGCTCCTGAAGAACACACAGACAAACAAGTCGTCATGCAGAACCACGTTCAGCAACGCTCTGCTCTGCTCTGCTCTGCTTCATTTCAGTCTCAAATTCACTTTCATCAAATATTTTACTGAATATAAGAACGAAGCTTCGTCTGGACACGTTTCTGTGGAGGAGCAGAGTGTGTGTGTGTGTGTAACTGCAGGTGGAGGTGTGTGTGTGTGTGTGTGTAACTGCAGGTGGAGGTGAGTGTGTGTGTGTGTGTGTAACTGCAGGTGGAGGTGAGTGTGTGTGTGTGTGTGTAACTGCAGGTGGAGGTGAGTGTGTGTGTGTGTGTGTGTGTGTAAACTGCAGTTTCTTCACCTGATTTCACTGAAGCTTCTCCCCAGTTTTCAGGAAGATCAAAGAACTCTTCTAAAGCCGACCTGCTGCCCGAGGTCTGGAACAACCGGACTGAGCCCAGGGCAGTGCAGCCATACACACTGCTCCTCCTGTTTAATCATCATCATCATCATCACCATCATCATCTTAATCAGAATCATCATCATCAGAATCATCATCATCATCACCATCATCATCATCATCAGAATCATCATCATCAGAATCATCATCATCAGAATCATCAGAATCATCATCATCATCATAATCATCAGAATCATCATCATCATCACCATCATCATCATCATCACCATCACCATCATCATCATCATCAGAATCATCAGAATCATCAGTGTTGGCGGTGTTGGCGGTGGGTCAGTGTTGGCGGTGGGTCAGTGTTGGAGGTGTTGGCGGTGGGTCAGTGGAGTGATGGTGGGTCAGTGGTGTGATGGCGGGTCAGTGTTGGCGGTGTTGGCGGTGGGTCAGTGTTGGCGGTGGGTGTACCTGCTGATGCAGGCTGTAGTCAGTGGTGTGATGGTGGGTCAGTGTTGGCGGTGGGTCAGTGTTGGCGGGTGGGTCAGTGGTGTGATGGTGGGTCAGTGGTGTGATGGTGGGTCAGTGGTGTGATGGTGGGTCAGTGTTGGCGGTGGGTCAGTGTTGGCGGTGTTGGCGGTGGGTGTACCTGATGCAGGCTGTAGTCAGTGGTGTGATGGTGGGTCAGTGTTGGCGGTGGGTCAGTGTTGGCGGGGTGGGTCAGTGGTGTGATGGTGGGTCAGTGGTGTGATGGTGGGTCAGTGGTGTGATGGTGGGTCAGTGTTGGCGGTGGGTCAGTGGTGTGATGGTGGGTCAGTGTTGGCGGTGGGTCAGTGGTGTGATGGTGGGTCAGTGGTGTGATGGTGGGTCAGTGTTGGCGGTGGGTCAGTGGTGTGATGGTGGGTCAGTGTTGGCGGTGTTGGCGGTGGGTGTACCTGATGCAGGCTGTAGTCAGTGGAGTGATGGTGGGTCAGTGTTGGAGGTGTTGGCGGTGGGTCAGTGTTGGCGGTGTTGGCGGTGGGTGTACCTGATGCAGGCTGTAGTCAGTGGTGTGATGGCGGGTCAGTGGAGTGATGGTGGGTCAGTGTTGGAGGTGTTGGCGGTGGGTCAGTGTTGGAGGTGGGTCAGTGTTGGCGGTGGGTCAGTGGTGTGATGGTGGGTCAGTGGTGTGATGGTGGGTCAGTGTTGGCGGTGTTGGCGGTGGGTGTACCTGATGCAGGCTGTAGTCAGTGGTGTGATGGCGGGTCAGTGGAGTGATGGTGGGTCAGTGTTGGAGGTGTTGGCGGTGGGTCAGTGTTGGCGGTGTTGGCGGTGGGTGTACCTGATGCAGGCTGTAGTCGCAGTGAAGCCGCTCTGTGAGAAAGCCGCTTTAATAAAACCCGGAATCCGTTTGCAAACCGAGGAGACGAGACACGCGCTGACGGCCGCCATGTTCAAAGCAATGTCACAGAGAGTCAGGGTTGCCAGGTTTAAACTAATCCATCAGCTCCATTCGAACCGATACGACTCGGTGAAGTCTTCACATTTAAATAAAGCTCCAGATGTTAATAAAGCTCCAGATGTTAATAAAGCTCCAGATGTTAATAAATCTCCAGATGTTGTGTCCTGTATCTCTGTGTGATGCTGTATCTCTGCAGCGTTCACTCCGAACATGTTAAACTTTGTGAACAACATGGCAACACAGCAGCTTTTTCCGTTTTGCACTCAAGAACTCAGAACAAATAGAACAAAATAAACCGATGTATCTGAATTTTAATAAATCTTTACGCTGATTAAACTAAACGTAGATTTTAAATGTGCATATTAAATAATGTATTTATGTCTGATGTCTTTATTAGTGATGTTATGTTGTTGTGTTGTGTTTATATGTGTTTATAAGTTTACGGTTTAATTAAGAATTAAAACTCGTGAGGAATTATCGGCACAGATTGATTTGTAAGAACGATCCCGCAATCACGTGACTGATGGGCTCGAGGTATGTGCTTGTATTTTGTAATTTTTATTTAGAGGACTTTAACGTTGAATTGGAACGTCATCAGCGGATTAACCAATCAAGGAGCAGCGTTGTTTCAGAGCCTCCCAAAACAGACATGGCGGCGCTGAGTGTGCTGAGGGGCGCAGCTGCTTTCGTCAGCAGATTAAATCCTTTAAAACGTCTGAATCCGTCCGCGCAGCTGCTCCGCAGAACCCTCACCCGCCCCGAGCAAGGTAACGCCCCGAACCCGCGCTCCGCTCCGCCCGGCGCTCTGCGGGACCGCGCGCTGCTCATCAGCGGTCACCTTGCCCTTACTGCTCGCTTTAGTGTCGGATTAGAACCCCCCCCCCCCCGTTCTAAAGGGAACACCTCAACCCGCCGGAGAACCTGTTAAAGAACCCGTTAAAGAACCCGTTACAGAACCTGTTACAGAACCCGTTAAAGAACCTGTTAAAGAACCCGTTACAGAACCTGTTAAAGAACCCGTTACAGAACCCGCCAGCATCATCAGAACCGCGGCATCGGAACCGCTCCAGTCCCGACATTACATCAGATCATTAGATCAGATCATTAGATCAGATCATTACATCATTAGATCAGATCATCAGATCATTAGATCTCTGACTCTGTTCAGTGTAGCGGTTGCGGAGGTTTAATTTACATTTACATTACATTTACATTTAGTCATTTAGCAGACGCTTTTATCCAATTTAAAGGTGAATTGAGACTCTAAACTGATTAATGACTTCAAAGTGGAACGTTTTAAAGCTTTTGATCTGAGGTGTGGTTTTAGTCTGATGTTCATTGGAACGCTGACTGAGACCTTGATGCTGTTTTAATGTTATTAAGAAAAGTCTTTGAACTGAGACCCCAACAGAACCAGCCCTGAGTGACCGAGCTTCTGAGGCTGGGATGTTCTGAGATTCTGAGGTTGGGAGGTTCTGAGGTTGTGGTCCTCAGAGCAGCTGAACACACTGATGACCCACTCTGTGTTTTTGTATGTGTGTGAGGTTCTGAGGTTGGGAGGTTTTAAGGTTGGGAGGTTTTAAGGTTGGGAGGTTCTGAGGTTGGGAGGTTCTGAGGTTGGGAGGTCCTCAGAGCAGCTGAAAGGTTGGGACACTGATTGACCCGCTCTGGTGTTTTTGTATGTTTTAAGTGGGAGGTTTTGAGGTTGGGAGGTTCTGAGGTTGGGAGGTTCTGAGGTTCTGAGGTTGGGAGGTTCTGAGGTTCTGAGGTTGGGAGGTTCTGAGGTTGGGAGGTTCTGAGGTTGGGAGGTTCTGAGGTTGGGAGATTCTGAGGTTGGGAGGTTTTAAGGTTGGGAGGTTCTGAGGTTGGGAGGTTTTGAGGTTGGGAGGTTTTGAGGTTGGGAGGTTCTGAGGTTGGGAGGTTCTGAGGTTGGGAGGTTTTAAGGTTCTGAGGTTGGGAGGTTTTAAGGTTGGGAGGTTCTGAGGTTGGGAGGTTCTGAGGTTGGGAGGTTTTAGGTTGGGAGGTTTTAAGGTTCTGAGGTTGTGGTCCTCAGAGCAGGTTGTGGTCCTCATGACCCGCTCTGTGTTTTTGTATGTGTGATGTTCTGAGGTTCTTCATTTGTTCTCCTCACAGTGACCGCGCGTTTCGAGAGCCATGGGAAGAAACTGTTTGTCATCAAAGCCACGCGTTTTTACGACCACCGGTTTTTAAATTTGCTGGTAAATAAAAGTGCATCAGCTCACGATGTGACGTGTGAATGAAATGTCAGACCTGCATTCAGCTCCCTCTCTCTAAATCAGAGGTTCTACATCCTGCTGACCGGAGTTCCCGTTGCCGTGTTCATTTTCACGGTGAACATCTTCATCGGTGAGTGTTCTTGTACAGTGAGTGTGGTGCTGTGGGCGGCTCGGTGGACGACACGTTGATGATGTGTTATGTGTTGTAGGTGATGCTGAACTGGTGGAGATTCCTGAAGGTTACGAACCAGAGCACTGGGAATATTATAAGGTTCTACCTTCTTTATCCAATTGTTTTTGGCTCATAAATATTTTATTACTTTCATTGATTCGGTCACATTGTTACATTGCATTGTTCAATATCATGTCAGGTCATTTTAAAACCCAAGGGGTCACATCAGGTCGTTTGACTGTCCATGTCCTCATTACTGGAGGTCAATGTGATGAAGAGTGTGTGCGGTTTATTTCGATTGATTTGTGAACTGAAGTCTCCTTGGACGGTGCAGCTGTGTTGTCTTTGTGTGAAGCACTCAGCTCTCCAGCAGCCCCTCCATCACAGACCCCGTTTCTCATGTGGCCTCTCAAATGTATTTCTCTCTTTTTAGCGTCTTCTGTTTGTCTGTGTGTCTAAGTTTGCAAATGTAATTTTACCCGCTTCCCGTTATCCGATTAAGCTGAAACTTTGCACAATTGTTCATCGTAGATGAACACATGAAGAATAAAACAAAAAAAAACTATTAATTAACTAATTAATGGTAATGAATTCATTTTGCTTTCTATGGAGGAATTGCCCTTAAGTTTATTAAGTTTTGTACTTCACAAGCAGAATTAATTTAGGATGAAGTCATTTAACAGGATATAGGGGTGTTTTATTTTTAATATTTTGCTTGTTTAAACATGAAATCTGCTGTGTAATGACTCAATAGCACCACCTTCTGTTTCAAATAAATCCTATTAACAATATGTTTTTAATTAATTATCACAGATGGTAATAGCAAATAAAACTGTGTTTGTTCATGACTTGCTGTGATGTCTCACTGTTGCTGTGTCTTTAAAGCATCCCATCACTCGCTGGATCAGTCGCTATATTTGCGATAGTCCTGTGAAGGATTATGAGAAGATGTTGGCAGCTATTCAGATGGAAGCTGAGAAAGCTGAGATGAGGTACTCAATGTCCACCTGTTCGAGGTTCTCTGTTCTGTCTAGCTCCTAACTGTGCATTAGCCGATGTGTTAACCCTGCACCTGCGCCCCATACTGAATCAACAGCGCCACCAGGTTCCTTCCTTCTAATCCTAAAGTGGCTGGTGTGTAAACGTCTATCTGACCCAGTGTGACCATCATTGAAACCTGTTCCTGTAACTCTGTGTGGTTGCAGCTGCAGCTGACTTTTCAGAGTCTTTAATGTTTCTAAAACGTCTCAGAACTGCATTCTCGATTTTGTTGTTTGCAGGCAAAAAGAGCTGGAGGTTCGGAAGCACATGAGGGAGAAAGGAGATGGACCCTGGTTCTTCGTGGAGACACTGGATAAGGATCTGATTGATCATAGTCCTAAAGCAGCACCTGATCATTAATTAGTGATCAATAATTCAGCAATTTAAACTTATTATACCCTCTGTTGTGCGTTCTGATCTTTAATGACTGGTGTCAATAAAATGGAAAATCTGCCCTGTGACTCCTGTTATGTTTAGACTCCGCCCATTTCTACAGTCATTTAAGAAGAAAACTAAACAGTTGTAGGTTTGTGGTTAAAGAACCAGCCTTATGACCTGAAGATCCCCGGGTCGATTGCTGTGGATGAGTGCCTCCTGGGTAAGCTAACCTTGGCACCGTGAGCAGTGCTGGGCTCCTGACATGTCTGCTCACTGCACCTCAGCTCACGGATGGGTCACAAATATGGACACACTTATCTGTGAATGGATTCCTTTATCAGTTTAAATTACAAGTGTTTTATTAAACTCAACTTCATCTCCAAATCTTTCAGAGGTAATAACTTTAAAACATTATTCTGAATTCTAAGCTTTCTGACCTGAATGAGTCGCTATTCAAACAAAAGGTTAATTAAATATAATAAGATTTCAACAATCAAACATGTAAATAAATCAAGTATTTACGCACACACACACTAAGACACGCACACACTAAGACACACACACACTGAGACACACACACACTGAGACACAAACACACACTAAGACACACACACACTGAGACACAAACACACTGAGACACAAACACACACTAAGACACACACACTGAGACACAAACACACACTAAGACACACACTAAGACACACACACACTAAGACAAACACACACTAAGACACACACTGAGACACAAACACACACTAAGACAAACACACTGAGACACAAACACACACTAAGACACACACTAAGACACAAACACACTGAGACACAAACACACACTAAGACACACACACACTGAGACACAAACACACACTAAGACACACACACAAACTGAGACACAAACACACTGAGACACAGACACACACACACTGAGACACAGACACACACACACTGAGACACACACACACACTGAGACACACACACACTCACGTGTAGGTGTTTTTATTAGTTCGGTAATGATTTGATGATTTTGAAGATGACATTTAAACGGACCTCTCGGGTGACGTCACAGAATAAAAAACGTAAACATTCATTAGCATAAACCGCCGTGTTGTTGCAGCAGCATCCAATAGCAGCGTTAGTTTGGTTGACGGATGGACGTTCGGACCAATGAGAGCAGGCGGGACGCGGGACGAGACCGCGCCCATTCGCTGTGTTGTTCGTGTCACGTGTTCTGATGACGGCGGAATGTCGGGACTGTGCGGACTAAAAATAACCCGGCGCTCCGTCCATGTGCGCGCGCCTCGGTCCGTCCGCGCGCAGTGGCACCGCAGCACGCGCACCAGAACATGGCCACGGACCTGGGCGAGCTGCTCGTGCCCCACATGCCCACCATCCGGGTACCGCGCTCCGGGGACCGCGTCTACAAGAGCGAGTGCGCCTTCTCCTACGACTCCCCGGTGAGACCCGAACTGCGCGAGACATGTGCACCGGACCGGACAGGACAGAACCGAACCGGACAGGACAGAACCGAACAGGACAGAACAGAACCGGACAGAACCGAACCGGACAGAACAGAACCGAACCGGACAGAACAGAACCGGACAGAACCGTACCGGACAGGACAGAACAGAACAGAACAGAACAGAACCGAACCGGACAGAACCGTACAGAACCGAACCGGACAGGACAGGACAGAACAGAACAGAACAGAACCGAACCGGACAGAACAGAACCGGACAGAACCGTACCGGACAGAACAGAACCGAACCGGACAGAACAGAACCGGACAGAACCGTACCGGACAGGACAGGACAGAACAGAACAGAACAGAACCGAACCGGACAGAACAGAACCGGACAGAACCGAACCGGACAGGACAGAACAGAACAGAACAGAACTGAACCGGACAGAACAGAACCGGACAGGACCGTACAGGACAGAACAGAACAGAACCGAACCGGACAGAACAGAACCGGACAGAACCGTACCGGACAGGACAGGACAGAACAGAACAGAACAGAACCGAACCGGACAGAACAGAACCGGACAGAACCGTACCGAACCGGACAGGACAGAACAGAACAGAACAGAACTGAACCGGACAGAACAGAACCGGACAGGACCGTACAGGACAGAACAGAACAGAACAGAACCGAACCGGACAGAACCAGTCAGAACAGGACAGAACAGAACTGAACCGGACAGAACAGAACCGGACAGGACAGGACAGGACAGAACCGAACCGGACAGAACAGAACCGGACAGGACCGTACAGGACAGAACCGTACAGAACAGGACAGAACAGAACCGAACCGGACAGGACAGGACAGAACCGGACCGGACAGGACCGTACAGAACAGGACAGAACAGAACCGAACCGGACAGAACCGTACAGAACAGAACCGAACCGGACCGTACAGAACCGTACAGGACAGGACAGAACAGAACTGAACCGGACAGAACAGAACCGGACAGGACAGGACAGGACAGAACCGAACCGGACAGAACAGAACCGGACAGGACCGTACAGGACAGAACCGTACAGAACAGGACAGAACAGAACCGAACCGGACAGGACAGGACAGAACCGGACCGGACAGGACCGTACAGAACAGGACAGAACAGAACCGAACCGGACAGAACCGTACAGAACAGAACCGAACCGGACCGTACAGAACCGTACAGGACAGGACAGAACAGAACCGAACCGGACAGAACCGAACCGGACAGGACAGGACAGGACAGACAGAACAGAACCGAACAGGGCAGGACAGAACCGAACCGGACAGAACCATACAGAACAGGACAGAACAGAACCGAACTGGACAGAACAGAACCGTACAGGACAGGACAAGAATGACCGGACCGAACCGGACAGAACAGAACCGAACCGGTCAGAACAGGACAAGATGGTCTGTAACCGAAATGGAGCCACAATGTAACGGTCATAACAGCTGACAGGAGGTTATTATAGATTATAGTTCAGGGGGGTGGTGTAGTTCAGGTTGTAGTTCAGGTTGTAGTTCAGGTTGGTGTTGTAGTTCAGGTTGTTGTAGTTCAGGAGGGTGTTGTAGTTCAGGTTGTAGTTCAGGTTGTAGTTCAGGTTGGTGTTGTAGTTCAGGTTGTAGTTCAGGAGGGTGTTGTAGTTCAGGTTGTAGTTCAGGTTGTAGTTCAGGTTGGTGTTGTAGTTCAGGTTGTTGTAGTTCAGGTTGTAGGGTCAGGTTGTAGTTCAGGTTGGTAGTTCAGGTTGTAGTTCAGGAGGGTGTTGTAGTTCAGGTTGTAGTTCAGGTTGTAGTTCAGGGTGGTGTAGTTCAGGTTGTAGTTCAGGTTGTAGTTCAGGTTGTAGTTCAGGTTGTTGTAGTTCAGGTTGTAGTTCAGGTTGTAGTTCAGGTTGTTGTAGTTCAGGAGGGTGTTGTAGTTCAGGTTGTAGTTCAGGTTGTAGTTCAGGTTGGTGTTGTAGTTCAGGTTGTAGTTCAGGTTGTAGTTCAGGTTGTAGTTCAGGGTGGTGTTGTAGTTCAGGGTGGTGTTGTAGTTCAGGTTGTAGTTCAGGGGGGTTTGTAGTTCAGGGGGGTGTTTGTAGAACCTTATTGGCTGAACTTGTTTGGGTTCGTTGGTTCCTCACTGTTTCACTCAGTCATCCTGTCACAGTGTAAATGTTTATGAATCTTTAATGAGTTTTAATGAGTGGTTAATTAATGAGTGGTTAATTAATGAGTGGTTGATTAATGAGTGGTTAATTAATGAGTGGTTAATTAATGAGTGGTTAATTAATGAGTGGTTAATTAATGAGTGGTTAATTAATGAGTGGTTAATTAATGAGTGGTTGTCAGTGATGTAACAAAAAGAATTCTGATGCACTGCTTATCACTCCTGATGTTTAATGTGGTGTAATCGCTAAATGGCTGGATGTGGGAGGAGTCTGTGTGGATGTGGGAGGAGTCTGTGTGGTGTGGGAGGAGTCTGTGTGGATGTGGAAGGAGTCTGTGTGTATGGGGGGATCTGTGTGGATGTGGGAGGAGTTTGTGTGGTGTGGGTGGAGTCTGTGTGAATGTGGGAGGAGCCTGTGTGGTGTGGGTGGAGTCTGTAGATGTGGGTGTGGTCAGTTCTGATTGCGGTGGTTGTTGTGTAGTTTAAAGGTGACTCAGCTGTTTGAGTTCAGACTATTTTTGCTCAGTCTCTGTTGAAGCTCAGGTATCAGCTCGAGCTGTGGAGAGCTATTTCCACCACTTAACCCCCCCCCCCCCCCCCCCCACACACACACACACACACACACACACACACACACACAGTACGAATTCCACCCCCACAACTACACCCACTTTCTCTCCCAATAACTGCACTTTTATTATGAAATAGCATCATCATGATGTTTGTTGTGTAGCTTTTGTTTAAGAGTTCATTATTTAATTAGTGTTTTGATGAATATGGAGAATCTCTAAAGGTGGTAGAGTTGAGGGTGATGGTGGTGGTGAGGGTGATGGTGGTGGTGAGGGTGATGGTGGTGGTGGGAGGTGTTGATGGTGGTGGTGAGGGTGATGGTGGTGAGGGTGATGGTGGTGAGGGAGGTGGTGAGGGTGGTGGTGATGGTGGTGGTGATGGTGGTGGTGATGGTGATGGTGGTGAGGGTGATGGTGGTGATGGTGGTGGTGAGGGAGGTGGTGAGGGTGGTGGTGATGGTGGTGGTGGTGGTGGTGATGGTGGTGGTGATGGTGGTGGTGAGGGTGATGGTGATGGTGGTGGTGGTGATGGTGGTGGTGAGGGTGATGGTGGTGAGGGAGGTGGTGATGGTGATGGTGGTGAGGGAGGTGGTGATGGTGGTGGTGGTGGTGAGGGTGATGGTGGTGAGGGTGGTGGTGATGGTGATGGTGGTGAGGGAGGTGGTGATGGTGGTGGTGGTGGTGAGGGTGATGGTGGTGAGGGAGGTGGTGATGGTGATGGTGGTGAGGGAGGTGGTGATGGTGGTGGTGGGGTGATGGTGGTGAGGGAGGTGGTGATGGTGGTGATGGTGGTGGTGGTGGTGAGGGAGGTGGTGGTGAGGGAGGTGGTGATGGTGGTGGTGGTGAGGGAGGTGGTGATGGTGGTGGTGGTGAGGGAGGTGGTGATGGTGGTGGTGGTGAGGGAGGTGGTGGTGATGGTGGTGGTGAGGGTGATGGTGATGGTGGTGGTGGTGAAGGAGGTGGTGGTGAGGGAGGTGGTGAGGGAGGTGGTGGTGGTGGTGAGGGTGGTGGTGATGGTGGTGATGGTGGTGGTGGTGAGGGTGAGGGTGATGGTGGTGGTGGTGAGGGTGAGGGTGATGGTGGTGGTGATGGTGGTGGTGGTGAGGGTGAGGGTGATGGTGGTGGTGATGGTGGTGGTGGTGAGGGTGAGGGTGATGGTGGTGGTGGTGAGGGTGGTGGTGGTGGTGGTGGTGAAGATGGTGGTGATGGTGGTGATATTAATGTAGACGTCTGATTGGATGATCAGGTTGATTGCTCGCTCATCTGTCAGTTTGGATTAAAGTATCTGCTCAAGAAATAAAAATAAATGAAGATGATGATGATGATGATGATGATGATGATGAAGATGATGATGAAGATGATGATGATGATGATGAGATGATGATGATGATGATGATGATGATGATGATGAAGATGATGATGATGATGAAGATGATGATGATGATGATGATGATGATGATGATGATGAAAGATGATGAGTCCCTCACTGAGCCTCGGTGCTCTTAAGGTTTCTTCCTGAAAAATCATCACAGCAGGCTCTTTTTTCTTGCCACTGTTGCTCGGCCCGCCGCTGTGTGATGAAGCGCTGCCTTAAACAGTGAGGTCAATATAACTTCAACATGATGATGATGATGATGTGTGTGTGTGTGTGTGTGTGTGTGTGTGTGTGTGTGTGTGTGTGTGTGTGTGTTGCAGGAGGCTGAAGGTGGACTGTATGTGTGTTTGAACACGTTCCTGGGTTTTGGGAGAGAACATGTGGAGAGACATTATCGTAAAACAGGACAGAGTGTTTACATTCACCTGAAACGTCACGTCAAAGAGGTGAGCGCCCCCCGATGGGTTCTTCACTTTACTACGTTTAAAATAAATAAACTTAATTACTTTTAGTTTAATAATCATTTCAATGAATTCATTCTGTTTGTCAATTATTTTCATTTTCACTTTTATATTTGAATATTAAAAAGACTGTCTTTCTGACTGTGTGTCTGTCTGTGTGTGTGTGTGTCTGTGTCCGTGTCCGTGTGTGTGTGTCTGTCTCTGTGTCTGTCTGTGTGTGTCCGTGTGTGTGTGTCTGTCTGTCTGTCTGTCTGTGTGTGTTTGTGTGTGTGTGTGTGTGTTTGTCTCTGTGTGTGTGTTTTTCTGTGTGTGTGTGTGTGTGTTTGTCTCTGTGTGTGTGTTTTTCTGTGTGTGTGTGTGTGTGTGTGTGTGTGTGGTAGTCTCTGTGTGTTTTTCTGTGTGTGTGTGTGTGTGTGTGTCTGTCTCTGTCTGTCTGTCTGTGTGTGTGTGTGTGTGTGTGTGTGTCTCTGTCTGTCTGTCTGTATGTGTGTGTGTGTGTGTGTGTGTGTTTGTCTGTCTCTGTGTGTGTGTGTTGTCTCTGTGTGTGTGTGTGTGTGTGTGTGTGTTAAAGGTTAGATGTTGATTTATTTCACTTCCTGTTGTTTTGATGAGATGAGAGTGTGTTGTTGTGTCGGTTCTGGTGCAGACGTTGTCTGTGGTGTTAATAACGGTGTTTTCTGCAGAGGGCCTCGGGCGCTGCCGGGGGCCACGGGCCGAGGAGACGCAACGGAAAAGTGTTTTTAGGTAAAGATGCAGATTTTTACCGCTGAGCTCTGTGGTGCTTTAACCATGAACCTGCTTCTGAAATGAGTCCACATGAGCAGCTTGGTGAGATGTTCCTCGGGTTCGGGGGTTCCTCGGGTTCCTCGGGTTCCTCGGGCTCCTGGCTGTGTGAGCGCAGACGCGGGGTGCTGCTATATTTAGCGGGTTATTTGTGTTTGAAGTTAGTAAGTGTGCTAAATGTAAAGCAGCACATGTTGCTTCAGGACGCGCTGCTCAGGCTCGGTTTACACCGACCCGCCCGCCGCTCGCCAGCTGCTGCGACCAATCAGCCGTCAGCGCACCTCTGACTCACTCACCGAGCTGGAAAGTGACGTCCACATGCTGGAACCCAGCAGAACTACAGACGGGCCGAGGTGCCGAAAATATGCAGACCCCCTTCAGGAGAAGTTGTGTTCCACCGTGATATAATGTAAATAGCACAGAGTTTGTAGAATTACCCTGGGGCAACAGTTCAGGCTGCGTCCCCTTCATAGTTTCAGGCTCCTGACCTGATTAAACTTTATTTATCCTCGTCCTCATCCTCCAGACGTCTCACTCAGCAGCGTGGGACTTCAGACGAGGTGTGAGGTCGAGTGGATTTAAAGTTATACATCTTTATTAATGTAAAAATAATCATTATAAATGAATTAAAGTGATCTGTTTATCCTCCTGTACTTACACACAGAGGAGTGTGTCCTCCACATTTAATCCATCCATACAATGAAACACACACACACACACACACACACACACACACACACTCACACTGAGTGAATAAGCACACATGCTCAGAGCGGTGAGCAGCCCTATACACAGCACCCGGGGGGCAATTGGGCTTAGGTGCCTTGTTTAAGGGCATTTCAGTTGGTGATTGATTGATTGATGATTCTTTATTAGTTCCACAATAAAATTCAAAACATGAGAAAGAATCGGTGGAATACTTCACCACTTCACCAACATAAGAATAAAATAAATTAAAGATGGTTCAAATAAACTTTTTTAATATTGGATTACAAAAACTGAATTAAATATTCTGGATTCTTCAGTATCTCTGTTTATGTGTAAAAAGAATAGAATATATTGTGTTTTATAATAACTGTGTAAATATAGTCATGTTTTTTGTATCACATAATCCAGATTATAAAATACATTGTAAAATTAAATGATCTAATATGAATTAAAACTACAGTAAATACTGTGTATTCCTGAATCTAGAGTAAATAATCTGGATTATATGATGTGATAATAATGAATATAATAATTATTTGAAGTCTTCTCTGTGTTCAGATCTGGAGCTGAGTCGGGATTTTAACGGCGACGACGTGGAATACGAGGACGAAGCAAAGCTGGTCATTTTCCCCGATCACTTTGAGATTCCGTTACCCAACATCGAGGAGTTACCCGCCCTGGTGAGTGGAGCTGCTGTGTGTGTGTGTGTGTGTGTGTGTGTGTGTGTGTGTGTGTGTGTTAGTGTTACAGTCAGTACTATTATACATTAATTAATAATCAGTTTTTTAATAAATGCTCATATGCTGGAGTCTGAAACGTTTTGGCCTCTATAATAAAAGTCAACCACGTCAGACTCTTATTAGTAAAAGCTCATGGATGCACCGGCGTGACAACCTAGGATTAAAGGTGTGGGTTAAAGGATTAAAGGTGTGGGTTAAAGGATTAAAGGTGTGGGTTGTGTAGTTGCCGTGTTCAGGAGCTCCAACAAAGATCGTACCATGTGTTCTGACTTCAGCCCTCAATCAGAAGACCTGTTCTCCTCCGAGACTGAATAATTAAGATGTGTTTTTATTCTGTTACAAAAATGAAGAACTACACTACATTGTTTCTGGAAGCATTCCGTAGGGGAAGGAATTTAAACTAAAACTCTCACATGTGCTTACTATAAAGCATGGTGGAGGTGTGTGAGGACGGTCATGATGCTACAGAGGGAGTTCTTTTAATTTTTACTTTCTGAAGGATGACTGACATGCAGAGATGAAAACAAGTGTGAGGAGTCCAGGGGGAGGAGCTTAATAAACCAAAAATAACATGTCTGATCAGCTGCTACAGGAACAGTGTCATAAACAGCACCTGATGCATGGTCCTGAAAAACAGGAGCACTGTGTGTGTGTGTGTGTGTGTGTGTGTGTGTGTGTGTGTGTGTGTGTGTGTGTGATAGTGTGCAGTAATCTGATTGGCGGGTATGTTCTGGTCAGGTGACCATCTCCTGTGACGCGGTTCTTAATGCTGCTTCAGCGTATAAAAAGCAGGAGCAGGACTCATGGGAGGAGGAGCTTCAAATATCCAAACATGCTCGCAGTCTCAGACAGCAGGACAACGGGGTTCGGATTCCCCCGAGGTTAGTGCCCCCGGGGTGCGGTATCAGATAGACGAGCCGGCGACGGGGACGGGGACGGGGACGGGGTGGGTTAAAGAACCTGATATTCTCACATGGTCCTGATGTTTACACTTTACAGGGTTCATGAACTCTGTGATTACACATCAACCACAAATATCAATATGTATAATTATGTTTGTGGACACGCCTCCTTATAATGACCCTAATTAAGCAGATTCTTTAGTTTTGATGAGTTCCCTCTTCTGCTTCTCTGCTCAGTGGGTGGAAATGTTCCCGGTGTGAACTGCGTGAGAACCTGTGGCTGAACTTGACAGATGGAACCATTCTTTGTGGGAAATGGTTCTTTGATGGCAGCGGAGGGAACGGTCACGCCCTGGAACACTACAGAGAAACCAGCTTCCCTCTGGCTGTAAAATTAGACACCATTAATCCTGATGGTGCAGGTCAGACTCTACAGAACATTCATAAAACAACCTTTTAACAAAAACAATAAAGAAAGAAACTTTCTCAAAGCTTCATCCACCACCAACGTCCATCACACTGTAAACAAGTTTCATAGCTGAACCAAACGGGCTCCGTACGTGTTTAATCAGAGACATCAGCGCTGCGCCGCGTCTCCATCCTCAGGGTCAGCCGCGCTGACCGTGGTGGAGCACCGCTGGCTTTGCACACAGTACTGAGAGCTGAAGGTTTTGATCAGAAAACAGAAACTGGTTGAATCTGGGGGTTTATTCATTTAGTAAGTCGTTAAATTAAACATTTGCTTTTAAAATGAGGTTGGAGGTGAGGGTTGCAGAGGTGCTTCACTGTGTTAAACATAGAAACATCGATGTGGATACTGCACTGTGGTTAAAGTGAACTGCTTCAGTAATACAGATGTGGCTTTGGTTCCAGATGTTTACTCGTTTGATGAAGAGGAGGCGGTTCTGGATCCTCTTATTGCCGAACATTTATTCCATTTTGGAATTGACATGCTGAAGATGCAGAGGGTGGGTCTGACTTCAGAAGAAGGTATGTGTTCAGCTCTGCAGCTCTTCTGAAGCTCATTAGATGTCTTTTTAATCAGACGGAGAATGGGAACTATACAGAGAACCAAGTTCAGCCTCGCAATGCAGAATGGGAACTCATTCAGGAATCAGGTCTGAAGCTGAAGGCGGTGTATGGTTCTGGATACACAGGCATCAGGAACCTGGGCAATAGCTGCTACCTCAGCACCACCATGCAAGTTCTCTTCAGTATCCCAGAATTCCAAAGAGTGTGAGTATAAAACATCTAAAACACTACAGATGTGCGGTGTACAGGTGTGCGGTGTACAGATGTGTGGTGTACAGGTGTGTGGTGTACAGGTGTGTGGTGTACAGATGTGTGGTGTACAGATGTACAGTGTACAGTTGTGTGGTGTACAGATGTACAGTGTACAGGTGTGTGGTGTACAGATGTACAGTGTACAGTTGTGTGGTGTACAGATGTACGGTGTACAGGTGTGTGGTGTACAGATGTACAGTGTACAGGTGTGTGGTGTACAGATGTACAGTGTACAGGTGTGTGGTGTACAGATGTACGGTGTACAGGTGTGTGGTGTACAGATGTACAGTGTACAGGTGTGTGGTGTACAGGTGTGTGGTGTACAGGTGTGTGGTGTGCAGGTGTGTGGTGTACAGATGTGTGGTGTACAGGTGTGTGGTGTACAGATGTACAGTGTACAGTTGTGTGGTGTACAGATGTACAGTGTACAGGTGTGTGGTGTGCAGGTGTGTGGTGTACAGGTGTGTGGTGTACAGATGTGTGGTGTACAGGTGTGTGGTGTACAGATGTACAGTGTACAGGTGTGTGGTGTACAGATGTACAGTGTACAGGTGTGTGGTGTACAGGTGTGTGGTGTACAGGTGTGTGGTGTGCAGGTGTGTGGTGTACAGATGTGTGGTGTACAGGTGTGTGGTGTACAGGTGTGTGGTGTACAGATGTGCGGTGTACAGGTGTGCGGTGTACAGGTGTACAGGTGTGCGGTGTACAGGTGTGTGGTGTACAGATGTGTGGTGTACAGGTGTGTGGTGTACAGGTGTGTGGTGTACAGATGTGGTGTACAGGTGTGTGGTGTACAGGTGTGCGGTGTACAGATGTGTGGTGTACAGGTGTGCGGTGTACAGGTGTGTGGTGTACAGATGTGCGGTGTACAGATGTGTGGTGTACAGGTGTGTGGTGTACAGGTGTGTGGTGTACAGGTGTGTGGTGTACAGGTGTGTGGTGTACAGATGTGTGGTGTACAGGTGTGTGGTGTACAGGTGTGTGGTGTACAGGTGTGTGGTGTACAGATGTGTGGTGTACAGGTGTGTGGTGTACAGATGTACAGTGTACAGTTGTGTGATGTACAGTGTACAGGTGTGTGGTGTGCAGGTGTGTGGTGTACAGGTGTGTGGTGTACAGATGTGTGGTGTACAGGTGTGTGGTGTACAGATGTACAGTGTACAGTTGTGTGATGTACAGTGTACAGGTGTGTGGTGTGCAGGTGTGTGGTGTACAGGTGTGTGGTGTACAGATGTGTGGTGTACAGGTGTGTGGTGTACAGATGTACAGTGTACAGGTGTGTGGTGTACAGATGTACAGTGTACAGGTGTGTGGTGTACAGGTGTGTGGTGTACAGGTGTGTGGTGTACAGATGTGTGGTGTACAGGTGTGTGGTGTACAGGTGTGTGGTGTACAGATGTGCGGTGTACAGGTGTGCGGTGTACAGGTGTGTGGTGTACAGGTGTGTGGTGTACAGGTGTGTGGTGTACAGGTGTGTGGTGTACAGATGTACGGTGTACAGATGTGTGGTGTACAGATGTGTGGTGTACAGATGTGCGGTGTACAGATGTGTGGTGTACAGGTGTGTGGTGTACAGATGTGGTGTACAGGTGTGTGGTGTACAGATGTGGTGTACAGGTGTGTGGTGTACAGATGTGCGGTGTACAGATGTGTGGTGTTAATGGTTTTCAGATATGTTGGGAACCTTCAGAGGATCTTTGATTTCTCCCCTCGCGACCCCACGCAGGACTTCAGCACTCAGATGTGAGTTGATTTATTGCTTGACGGTTTGAAAGCATAAGGTTTTAAAATAATCATTTAATTAAAGACATTTTAATGAAGACAAAGCTGTTGGTTCTGTGTGTTGTGATCATATGCTGCAGGGCCAAACTGGGACATGGACTGCTCTCGGGTCAGTATTCCAAACCGCCCGTTAAATCTGAGCTGATCGAACAGGTGATGAAAGAAGAGTACAAGGTCAGTCTTCTAAAAACACGTCTATAATAAAAGTCCTGTAGGTGACTTTAATTATGACGTGTTTAGTTGTTACTGTGATAATAACATGCGGTGTGTAATGTTAGTGAAATGTTTTTAAATGCTGTAGAATGGCTTGTTTGTTGGAAATGATGTTCATTTTTGGTTCGGCAGCAGCACAGAGGCATTTCTCTCAGGATGTTCAAGGCTCTGGTGAGTAAAGGTCACCCCGAATTCTCCTCCAACCGACAACAGGACGTCCAGGAGTTCTTCCTGCACTTTATCAACCTGGTGGAGGTAACTACACATTCCTTCAAATGTCACTAATGAAGGTAGATGAGATGTGGAGGAGGTGATGATGGTGGATGGGAGGCAGGAGGTGAAGTACAGAAGTTTGGAGATGGGGAGGATAAATGTGGATGTGAGGTGGGGTGGCACTGGAGAGAGCTGGGGGTGAGGAAAAGTGGTGGTGGGTGGAACTGGAGATACACACACACACACACACACACGTATTAGTCCATAATTCAGTGTGCTTTAGATGTCAGTAGCTCTGTGTTCTCTGTGTTCTCTGTGTTCAGAGGAACGTTGCAGGAACGGGATCTGAGAACCCCAGCGATGTGTTCAGGTTCATGGTGGAGGAGCGAGTGCAGTGCTGTCAGTCACAGAAAGTACGATACAGTCAGCGAGTCGACCACCTCATACAGCTCCCTGTTCCTCTACAAGCTGCAACCAACAGAGGTACAACTGCCCTGTGTGTGTGTGTGTGTGTGTCTGTGTGTGTGTGAGTGAGTGAGTGAGTGAGTGTGTGAGTGAGTGAGTGTGTGAGTGAGTGGGTGAGTGAGTGTGTGTGTGAGTGAGAAGATATTGGATGGACGGTTATTCCACTGTGTGTATGAACAGAAGGCAAATAAATCACTTATACTTATTATACTGCTATACACACACACACACACACACACACACACATACTCTCTCACAGACACACTCACTCACACACAGACACACACACACAGACACACACTCACTCACAAACAGACACACACACAGACACACACTCACTCACACACAGACACACACACAGACACACACTCACTCACAGACACACTCACTCACACACACACACACTCACTCACACACAGACACACACACAGACACACACACACCCACTCACACACAGACACACACACACAGACACACACTCACACACAGACACACACACAGACCCATACTCTCTCACAGACACACTCACTCACACACAGACACACACACACACAGACACACACTCACACACAGACACACACACAGACACATACTCTCTCACAGACACACTCACTCACACACAGACACACACACACACACACACACACACAGACACACACTTACACACAGACACACACTCACTCACACACAGACACACACACAGACACACACTCACTCACACACAGACACACACACAGACACACACTCACTCACACACACAGACACACACACAGACACACACTCACTCACACACAGACACACACACAGACACACACTCACTCACACACAGACACACACACAGACACACACTCACTCACACACAGACACACACACAGACACACACTCACTCACACACAGACACACACACAGACACACACTCACTCACACACAGACACACACTCACTCACACACACACACACACACAGACACACACACACTCTACTGTATATGGGGTAATTTGGAGAATTCAATGGACCTTGATCCATGATTTTGGACTGTGGGAGGAAACCGGAGAACCCGGAGGAAACTCCACCCAGGTTGGGATTCGAACCGGGAATCGCTAGTGCTGAGAGGAGAACATGCCAATCCACAGTGGAATTTGCCCTCCACATTTAACCCATACATTCAGTGAAACACACACACACACACACACTGGTGAAGTGAGCACATGTGCCCGGAGCGGTGGGCAGCCTTGAATTGGGCACCCGTGGAGCAATTGGGGTCAGGTGCCCTGCCCAAGGGCACTTCAGCCAGGGTACTTGTTGGGACCGGGAATCGAACCGGGGACCTTCAGGTTCCTTAACCACAAACCCATGACTCCTCCTAATGAGAGGTTCTTGATGTTTACGACAGAGGAGCTGTTGGTTTATGAGACAAAGCTGAAGGAGGCTGAAGAGAACCTGCAAACTCTCCCAGAACCGGTACGAGCCAGAATCCCCTTCACTGCCTGCCTCCAGGCCTTCACAGAACCTGAGAACGTTCCTGACTTCTGGAGCTCATCACTGCAGGCCAAGTCTGCTGGAGTCAAGTATGACCAGATCACACCCCTACACACCCCCCACACACCCCCCACACACCTGACACACACACCCCCCACACACCTGACACACACACCCCCCACACACCTGACACACACCCCCACACACCTGACACACACACCCCCCACACACCTGACACACACACCCCACACACACCCCACACACCTGACACACACACCCCCCACACACCTGACACACACCTGACACACACACACCCCCCACACACCTGACACACACCCCCCACACACCTGACACACACCTGACACACACACACACCCCCCACACACCTGACACACACCCCCCACACACCTGACACACACACCCCCACACACCTGACACACACCTGACACACACACACCCCCCACACACCTGACACACACCTGACACACACACACACCCCCCCCCACACACCTGACACACACCTGACACACACACCCCCCACACACCTGACACACACACCTGACACACACACACCCCCCACACACACTGACACACACCTGACACACACACACCCCCCACACACACCTGACACACACCCCACACACCTGACACACACCTGACACACACACACCCCCCACACACCTGACACACACCTGACACACACCCCCCACACACCTGACACACACCCCCACACACCTGACACACACACACCCCCCACACACCTGACACACACACCTGACACACACACCCCCCCACACACCTGACACACACCTGACACACACACCTGACACACACCCCCACACACCTGACACACACACCTGACACACACCCCACACACCTGACACACACCTGACACACACCCCCACACACCTGACACACACACCTGACACACACACCTGACACACACTGGATGAATTAAAGATCTTTGTTCAGGTTTTTCTTTTGTTTTTCAGGACGTCGCGTTTTGCTTCGTTTCCTGATTACCTGGTGGTGCAACTGAAAAAGTTCACATTTGGAGTGGACTGGGTCCCGAAGAAGTTGGGTACGGATGTGAACGGTGTGAACAGAGTGAACGGGTGTGAAAGGTGTGAACGGAGTGAACGGTGTGACGGGTGTGAAAGGTGTGAACGGTGTGAAAGGGTGTGAACAGTATGACGGATGTGAACGGGTGTGAACAGGTGAACGGGTGTGAAAGGTGTGAACAGGTGAACGGGTGTGAAAGGTGTGAACGGTGTGACGGGTGTGAAAGGTGTGAACGGTGTGAACGGTGTGACGGGTGTGAAAGGTGTGAACGGTGTGACGGGTGTGAAAGGTGTGAACGGTGTGAAAGGGTGTGAACAGTATGACGGATGTGAACGGGTGTGAACAGGTGAACGGGTGTGAAAGGTGTGAACGGTGTGACGGGTGTGAAAGCAGTTGATCAGTGGGTTCTTCTGAGATGTTGAATGTTAGATGATCTTCATGAGGTGTGTGTGTCAACCTCAAACCTCTGACCTTTTAGGCCGAAGCATTCAGACTGAGGTCATGTGATTTATGATTTAACTCAGAGTTAAAGCCTGTTCTATATTTAGATTTTTTAATATTAAATCTACCTTTTTAAACTTTTTCCCTCGCTGTCCCTTTGCCGTGGACACTGCCGTCTCATGGTGGGACCAACAAAGGTTTATTTTACGTTATCTTAATAAATCAGGAACCTCTGGTTTTAACATCATTACAAACAGCAGGTGGCGCTGTGTCTGTACTTTTGCAGAGTTTTTCATGAAATCTTTATACATTTATAATAATAAAAATAAGAACAAAATGTAGAATGATTAATTATTCGGGGTAATTACAGTACTGTAATGTCATTTTGGGGGGGTTCTGATTTGCAGACGTTGCGGTGGACATGCCCGAGTTTATGGATCTGAATCGTCTCCGTGGTTCTGGACTGCAGGCCGGTGAAGAGGAGCTTCCGGATCTGTCTCCTCCCATCGTGCTTTCTGAGGACACACGAGGTGAATGTGATAACGATGCTCATTTTAATATTAATGATCATGTTGTGGACTGAGCCGGACTCTTTGATCCTCTTTCCTCAGACACCTCGATGAATAACTCCACAGAATGTGAGTGCTTTTCTTCCTTTAATCGTTCGGGGATCAATTACTTCAGTCTGAGCCGAATAAAGTCAATCAGGTTGTGACGTGTCGGTCCGGGTTCGAGGCCCGTCCGGCCGCACGTTTATAATGCGAGCTCCTCATCTGTGAACGCAGTAACACTCAAAGGGAGTTTAATTAATCTGAACTGTGGTCGTGTCCCCCCGTCTCTCTGAGCTGTTTAATGTGGATTTTTGCTTTCAGCTCCGGAGATGGACGAGTCTGCGGTCATGCAGCTGGCGGAGATGGGCTTCCCGCTGGAGGCCTGCAGGAAAGCTGTGTACTACACCGGCAACATGGGGGCGGAGATGGCCTTCAACTGGATCATCGCCCACATGGAGGAACCCGGTACAGTACCTCCAACATCATCTCCATCATCCGTTCATCTCAGACTCAGACTTTATCGGTGACTGACCGTCGCTCTTCTCTGCAGACTTTGCGGAGCCGCTGGTAATTCCCTCCTACATGGAGACAGACCTGCCGAGTTCCATCGACCCTGCAGATGATCCACCACCTGAGGAGAGCATCTCCATCCTTACCTCCATGGGCTTCCCTCGACATCACACCATACGAGCACTCAGGGCCACCGTGAGTCCTCATTCATTCATCAGACAGACGGACGGACGGACAGACGGACGGACAGACGGACAGACAGACAGACAGACAGACGGACGGACGGACGGACGGACGGACAGAGAAGCTTTTCATGAACTTGTTGTGTTTGTAGAATCATAATTTGGAGCGTGCGCTGGACTGGATCTTCACTCACCCCGACGGTGAGGAGGACGGCGAGCCGATGTCCGATTCGGCCGACACAGAACCCAACGATGGCAGTTTCTCCAACACCACCCCCCTCAGTGACCACACCCTGTCCCCAGATCAGGAAACGTCTGGTCCTCGAGTGAGAGACGGTCCTGGACGTGAGTTCTCATGAAGCACCACCATCACCGTGCAGATCCAGCACCGATGAACTGAAGATTCGTTAATTAAATATTCAAATGAACTCACTGATGACTTTATCATTACTGTAGTATCACACACAGGGGGTTTGTAGTTCTACAGTTCCATTCTGTAGTTCATCTGCAGACTCTGTTAATCCCCTTTGGTATGTTCTCTCTATCAGGAGAAGTGTACGGGTTTAATCAGAGTTGGTTGATCTTTTCGTTGCTGATTGTAATATTTCATTAGTGCATCGTTGTGTGATTGTGTTTCAGGATATGAACTGTTCTCCTTCATCAGTCACATGGGACGCTCCACCATGTCGGGTCACTATGTGTGTCACATCAAGAAGGAGGGGCGGTAGGTTTTCAATCCAAACTCAACGTTCAGAACGTTTTTTCAGTCTTTTTGTTTCATGAAGAGCTTTAATGTAAATTCACATGATCTTCTGATTTTATAATTAATATCTAAAGATTCTTTTTTAATTTAATGTGTTTCTGTAAATGAAGGAACCAAATTACAAATCAGCTGGTTATTGATTATTATCCTCTTTGTGTGATTTATACAACATGCTGTTCATTTAAATGGTTGTGTGTGTGTGTGTGTGTGTGTGTGTGTGTGTGTGTGTGTGTGTTTTGTAGGTGGGTGATCTATAATGATCACAGAGTGTGTTTATCTGAAAGACCTCCAAAAGATCTGGGATACATCTACTTTTACCGGCGCCTCCGGGTGTAGAGCGCCCCCCGCAGTCGCAGTTCCCCCGGGGGTGGTGGGGTGCAGGGGAGCAAAGGCAATCCCAAATATGCAAATTCTTGTGATTTCACTGTGGAAGCCCCTGGACCCGCCGTGTTTCCCGATCTCACAGGAAGCATGTGTCTGTACTGTGTTTAGAGTTACGGTAGTTACGGAGTTACGGGAACCGCTGAGTCAGATGTGGACGGTTCAGGAACCGCTGAGTCAGATGTGGACGGTTCAGGAACTGCAGTCCACACTTCAGATGAAATGTGCACAACGTTATTAAAATGAATAGTTTTAAACGTTTAGATCAGATGAATCTGAGCTCCTCGTTCTGTGTTTACAGGATCATCACGTCATACTAATTACTCACTCTTTGCTTTCTTCTGAAAAGAATTTAGCATGTTCTCCAGTTTTTTTCTGGTGAATTGGTTTTCTGGCAGTGAGAGGGCGGCTGCGTGTGTGTGTTCCCTCTGCAGCTCTGGAACCATCTCCAGAATAAACCCGTTCCTGTAAACGCTGAGCGATGGATTTATTCAGCAGAGGAGGTGCAGAGGAGGTGCTCATGTTACAGTAGAACAGTCTGTAGATCATCTCTGATTGGTTTATGTGATCTTAATAATCTCATCTGGTTGGTGTGCATGGCAGTGTGTGGTTCAGGTTCTGAATGTGAATATCATAATGGATCTCTGATCTCTGATGTCTGATGTCTGATCTCTGATGTCTGATCTCTGATGTCTGATCTCTGATCTGTGATGTCTGATCTGTGATGTCTGATCTCTGATCTCTGATGTCTGATCTGTGATGTCTGATCTCTGATCTCTGATGTCTGATCTGTGATCTGTGATGTCTGATCTCTGATGTCTGATCTGTGATGTCTGATCTCTGATGTCTGATCTCTGATGTCTGATCTCTGATCTGTGATGTCTGATCTATGATGTCTGATCTCTGATGTCTGATCTCTGATGTCTGATCTGTGATGTCTGATCTCTGATCTCTGATGTCTGATCTGTGATCTGTGATGTCTGATCTCTGATGTCTGATCTGTGATGTCTGATCTCTGATGTCTGATCTCTGATGTCTGATCTCTGATCTGTGATGTCTGATCTATGATGTCTGATCTCTGATGTCTGATCTCTGATGTCTGATCTGTGATGTCTGATCTCTGATGTCTGATCTCTGATGTCTGATCTCTGATCTGTGATGTCTGATCTATGATGTCTGATCTCTGATGTCTGATCTCTGATCTATGATGTCTGATCTCTGATCTGTGATGTCTGATCTGTGATGTCTGATCTCTGATGTCTGATCTCTGATGTCTGATCTCTGATCTATGATGTCTGATCTCTGATCTGTGATGTCTGATCTCTGATGTCTGATCTCTGATGTCTGATCTCTGATCTGTGATGTCTGATCTGTGATGTCTGATCTCTGATGTCTGATCTCTGATCTGTGATGTCTGATCTGTGATGTCTGATCTGTGATGTCTGATCTCTGATCTGTGATGTCTGATCTCTGATCTGTGATGTCTGATCTCTGATGTCTGATCTCTGATCTGTGATGTCTGATCTGTGATGTCTGATGTCTGATCTGCTGCAGGATCTCGTGTGATCCTCCTCGTTATAAATGCTAATCTGAACACAGCACATATAGTAAGTGGATTTGTGGGCGGAGTTTCTGAGTTTATTTCAAAACAATTATTTTGTTAAAGTCAAGATTTACATTTTTACTTTTAGTGAGAAATCATTTAAATGTTTAAATAAAAAAATGGAAAGTAACAAATGGGGGGGCATTCTTTGTCACTTCCTCTTCCTCACTCGTCCTCACTCTTCCTCGCTGTAATCCGTGTGTACTGCAGTCGCTGAGGCAGATGTTTGATGTTAAAACTGTAAAGTAGAACTTTGTTTTTTGAGTATTTTAAAGTTTTTTTTTTTTTTAAAGCTACGTGCCAAATGACGTTATGCAAATTTACATAAAACCTTTTAAAGGATCATTCGTTTCCTACAAATGGATGAACATCCCCCTGAATAATGATTATAATCTGCATTAATTAATAAAACATGAATGTACTTTTGTCTGCTTCTGTTTTTTGGGATGTATTTTATTTCATTATTTATTTTGCCTGCTGTGTGTACACACAGAGGAATTAGTCCTCCACATTTAACCCATCCGTGCAGTGAAACACACACACACACACACACACACACACACACAGGTGAAGTGAGCACACGTGCCCAGAGCAGTGGGCAGCCTTGAGGACGACGCCCAGGAGCAATTGGGGTCAGGACTTCAGTCGTAGTCTCAAAGCTGGTTCCTTAACCAAAAGCCCAAGACTGTCCCATGTATAATGTTTAATGTGTGTATTCTATCGTAATAATTCATTGAATGTAATTATAAATCTGTGATGTCACATTGTTTCTGTATCTCATGATAAAGCATCTGGCCCATTTAGGGTTTTTGTAGTTTGTATAGTATGATAATAATATAGAATTGAACACCCCACACCCACTGTGAAGCATGCTGGTGGACGTGGTGCACTGCGTTGCTGTGGGGGTGAAACCTCATTAAGAAGGTTCCAGTGTTCATGTGAGGTACGAAATACAAACACAAGATAAAAAGGTCTGTTCTTTATTTGAGATAAACTTTCGGAAGATTTTAAAACAGATTTACTGAAACCTGTAATGTAAATAATGCTTCTAGTGTCGTCAGTACGTAACTTTTACAGATGGGCGGAGTTAAGATAAAAGTGTATGTTGCATATTTTAACAAAATTTTTGCAAGCTGAGTAAAGTTTTGGGGATGGCACAGATACAGTGTACAGAACAGCTGGGGATGTTCCATGCAGATGTGTACAGATGTGGTATACTTCTGACAGGTTCCAGGAAATTGTCGGTTGTATTAATCAACATGTAAATCAGAAGTCAACCTAAAGCTGCTTAAGAAAAACCTGTAAAATCTACTGTTCTAAATCATAAATATTAGATGAACTATAATAATATTGAAATATATATATATATTATATATTATGGTAATAAAGGATAAAAGGCATGGCAAGATCATGCATATATAAAGTTACTGCATTCAAAATATAAGTGCATTTAACATGCAGTACTTTTCGAAGTCTAAAAGGTTACCTGGAGGTCATCTCACCTGAGAATGTACCAAGTTTTAACTAAGGAGGGGCATTCTGACTCTACCAGCACAGCCGTAACATACTGTAGAAAACAAAATATTCTAAATACAAAAGATGAAAAGGTTCTCGGTGCTAAATGTAAGGACTGTCTCAGCTTCTGCTCTGCATCACGTGCTCACACTCAGAGACCCAGAGACCCGTCTGTGTGAAGACGCCATCATGCGGAAATGTCTGAAGCCACGAGGCCGAGTTTCACACTGAAGCAGAACGTGAAGTTAAACCTCATGAGAGACTGCAGGCTCGAGTCTTTCCTGCTGTTACAGATGTTCTCCTCAAACATGGGCTTTATAACTAAAGTATAAATTAAGACAATTAAACAAGACAACGCGAGATTAAAGAATAGTTTATGGGTTTGTTATAAATTAAAAAGTAATTCTGGTTTCAACCAGTGGAGGCAGTATAACGCACTGAAGCAAAGTAAATTTAGGATTAATCATTCACAGTGTTCTCTGAATGTTCTCAAGTTAACTGATCCACTTAATTAGAGTCGATGTAAATGTGGATTGTAGAGGTGTCGGGGTTCAAGTTCAGAAGATCACATGAAACGATGACCATGAGATAAACCCTCTCTCTGTGTTTAGTTTAATGAAAAAGGCACTGTGTCTTTAAACACCTCCCACAGATCCAGATCCAAAGGGAAGAAGAACGATGGCACGTTAGATCCAGATCCAGTGAAGCTGCCTCACACGAAGCTCATGTTCAGGTATGATCCTTACTTTACTTAATTAACAGATCATTTTATCCAGATTAACTAACAAGCATCTCAGCATGATGGCGGGGGTCAGAACACAGGATCTACCATGAAACAGAACCCTGGAACCCTCTTAACCTTAAGGTTAAGAGTTCTGCTTGGTGCTCAGGGTACATAGAGGGGCTTTGAGCCTCCAATCTTCATTTATAATCCCAAACCATTAACTGAGCTAGCACTCACAACTCACAACTGTGTGATGTTCAGGTTAAAGGGTTTGCTATAAGAAGCTGAGAGAAGATCAAAGCAGAAACTCAGAAACGTGATCCAGCAGCTGCACTTCAAAAAACATTCAGATTCTGCAAAAGGTTCTCTAATAAAAAGATTCTAATTCTAAAAGCCTAATCGTCCCTCGTTACCGATAAACATGCAGTTTAAAGACTCAGGTTTCCAAATCTACAGAAAAGCTTCTTCACATTTCTATCAACATGTTTAACAATCAAACTATTGCTTTGATCAAGTGGAACATTTGCATCAGGAGCAGTTCCAGAGGTCCTGCTTTCTGCTGACGGCTCCTCTGACTCTGCGGCGGGACTGTGCTGCTCACTGTTTGGG
Source organism: Corydoras sp. C115 (assembly GCA_019802505.1). Taxonomy (NCBI): domain Eukaryota; kingdom Metazoa; phylum Chordata; class Actinopteri; order Siluriformes; family Callichthyidae; genus Corydoras; species Corydoras sp. C115. The sequence goes on along the minus strand of JAFMOC010000099.1, from coordinate 923,850 downwards.
ACGTATACCGCGGCGCGATCCCAAACTCAGGAATGTAAAGGTGTTCTGCGAAAGGTTCTCTAATGCCACTACGGTTCTTCTCTGGAGGAGTTTGGGTTTTCGGTTTGTAGGAAGGTTCCAGGTCACATGTCCAGGTTAAAGGCTTTCATGAGCAGGTCCAGGTCTCCGATGTTCGCAGCCTGGAAAAGCTCAGGTTGGTCCATCATGGAGAGTGCAATCCTCAGAGCAGACCAGATGTTCCCCGACATCACCTGATGGGAGAACTGACGACTCCGACTTTTCCTCTGCAAACTCAACGCCGTCAGAAAGTTACTCGCTGCTTCCCTGTGAACATCACACACACACACACACACACACACACACACACACACACACACACACACACACACACACACACACACACACACACATACAGACACAAAAATATAATCAAATTTCTCCACCACACATAAAGGAATTTTCATGCCATAAAGGAATTAGTGTGATGTCATAAAGCAGCATCTTATTTAATATCAGAGTGATGCAGAATAATCGGGGGGGGGGGGGGGGTGCAGGGGGGAGCAGGTGAAAATGTTAATAAGAACAAAAGCAGGAGACCTGTGTGCACCCAGGTTGATGCAGCTGATGCCCAGGTTGTAACGGGAGCGGATGAAGCCAGGTTGGAGCTCCAGAGCTCGGTTGTAGGCCTCCACCGCCTCTTCGCTGCGGTCTCCGTTCGCCAGCGTTGCACCCAGACGGTTCCACAGCAGGTAGTCCTGATGATACAGCAAGACTGAGTACTTTAAAGACCTCAAAGATAAAAAGTTTCTATTGATTTGAACTGAAAGTAGAGCCGAAACAATGAACCCTGCTCTCTGAACCTTCAACAATGACCTCAGTGTTAGGACCTCAGTGTGAGGATCTCAGTGTGAGGATCTCAGTGTGAGGATCTCAGTGTGAGGATCTCAGTGTGAGGACCTCAGTGTGAGGATCTCAGTGTGAGGATCTCAGTGTGAGGATCTCAGTGTGAGGATCTCAGTGTGAGGATCTCAGTGTGAGGATCTCAGTGTGAGGATCTCAGTGTGAGGACCTCAGTGTGAGGATCTCAGTGTGAGGATCTCAGTGTGAGGATCTCAGTGTGGGGACCTCAGTGTGGGGACCTCAGTGTGAGGATCTCAGTGTGAGGATCTCAGTGTTAGGACCTCAGTGTGAGGATCTCAGTGTGGGGACCTCAGTGTTAGGACCTCAGCGTGAGGACCTCAGTGTGAGGATCTCAGTGTGAGGACCTCAGTGTGAGGATCTCAGTGTGAGGATCTCAGTGTGAGGATCTCAGTGTGGGGACCTCAGTGTGAGGATCTCAGTGTGAGGATCTCAGTGTGAGGATCTCAGTGTTAGGACCTCAGTTTGAGGATCTCAGTGTGGGGACCTCAGTGTGAGGATCTCAGTGTGAGGATCTCAGTGTGGGGACCTCAGTGTGAGGATCTCAGTGTGAGGATCTCAGTGTGGGGACCTCAGTGTGAGGATCTCAGTGTGAGGATCTCAGTGTGAGGATCTCAGTGTGAGGATCTCAGTGTGAGGATCTCAGTGTGAGGATCTCAGTGTGAGGACCTCAGTGTGAGGATCTCAGTGTGAGGATCTCAGTGTGGGGACCTCAGTGTGAGGACCTCAGTGTACCGTCCACATGTGGGTGTAGATATGAAGGTTGTGTAACAGTGGATGAGAACATGGTGACCTCTGGTCGAACGGACAGTGCGGAGTTAAAGGCGTCCACTGCCTTGTTGAACTCTAAACTGAGGTTGTAGAGAACACCGAGGCCCGTCTGCAGGTCCGGGTCGATCCGGTCCGGGTTCAGCTGAGCCGCCTCCAAAAACAGCTCCTTCACCTCCGACAGTGGAAGACTGGAATGACATGAGGACATCATCATCATCATATCATCTGATCTCAGGCTGGTGTTCTGTTTCTAATCGTTTCATAAAGGGAAAGAAGTTGGTCCCACGTTCAGGAGCAGAAGATGATGTTGATGAATCAGCTGAACTTGTTATAATTAATGAAGTCATTGATTAGAGGATTAGTTTTCGATAATTGTTTTCTAGTTTGATTTATTGTGTTTGCAGTGTACGGGGTCGGGTACCGGTGTGCGGGTGCTGATGGGATGGAACCATGTGATCTCAAAGCTTCACCTCATTCAAAAAGAACCAGAGCACGTCACCTGGTTAGTCACCTGGTTAACAGTTTAGAACATCAGTTAGTAGGTTAAGTTCTCTAATTCTCACCATGCAGATGTAGTGCTGTAGGACAGACGGCGTGACCCTGGTGACCCCTGCAGGTTAGTGCGGTTCTTTAGCAGGTGCTTGTATTTGGGGTTATGTTTAAACCAACCCATCAGGGCTTCACTGGCCTCCTGCTTCCTCCCCGTGTTGGTCAGACTCACCGCCAGCGCCATCAGAGCCTGCAGGTTGTTTGGGTGGAGCTCCAAACATCTGGAGGTGCAGATACATAAAAACATACACGTGTGTCATATGTGTGTGTGTGTGTGTGTGTGTGTGTGTGTGTGTGTGTGGTGGGGGGGTGTACCTCTGCAGAGACACGATGGCTGCTTGTTCATTTTCGTTTTCAGCCTGTGTGGTTCCCAGAACCTGCCACGCCTGAAACACAGAGAACATTCACCTAAAAGCAGAATATGTAGCACCACACACCAGAACCACACACCAGAACCACACACCAGAACCACACACCAGCATCACACACTACCACACACCAGAACCACACACTACCACACACCAGCAGCACCTGTGTTCAACACACTTCATATAATTTGGAGATCATTAAGGCTGTTAATTTTCTGCCCTTTATAATTATAGTTCAATCATTTTAAAACTGAGATTTATTTTATTTGTGAGGACCGAGGCTCAGTGGGGACTCCTCTGTGCCTGGGTGGATTTAACGGTGGAGAACGATGGTAACGTACAGATTATTTATGTATTTCAGAATGAACTTTAATTAGTAGAACGTGAAGCATCTCATCATCATTATCACACAGGTTCACACTGAAGCTGAATGAGCTTTAACTCGTTACCCTGGTCATTAAGATCTGAAGGACAGTTCTGTGATATTTAATCTAACATCTAAGGTGTGAGAAGGTTCTATACCTCAGAATCCTGAGGATCCTGTAAGATGGCCGCCTCCAGGAGCAGAACGGCATTGGGGAGGTCTCCGTCTCTGGCTTTACGCAGTCCCTCCTCGAAGGCGTTGGGCCAGTCTTTAAACGGATTGTCCGTGTGGAAGTAATAACCCTGGGAGGAGCTCCAGACTTTACAACCTGAACCACAAACTAAATCTAGAACACAAAGATACCAGGCTCAAGGTTCCGCACCTTCTCATGAGGAGAGACGCTGGACGGAATCTGGGTCTGCTCGTTCTCCATCAGCCAGTTCCTCCGTGCTAGCTCCTCCCACTCTGCCTGCATCTTATCCCAGAACTCAGTGTCTGACTGAAACACCAGGATATAAAAACCACCTCATCAACCTCACCATCAACCACCTCAACATCAGCAAGCACCATCTTCAATGTGAACTCCGCCCACTTCATCATTCAGAGCAAAAAGTCAATCTTTATAATTCTATTTAAAACATTTAAATTAAATAATGCAACTTGATATTTTATCTACATTTAATTTACTAATGCTAGCTCAACACCTCCACTACACCATCTCACCTCCACCTGAATGTGCACAGTGTGTTATTTCATGTTTGTGTGTTTGGTGTGTAGTGTTTATAATATTAAAAATGAATATTTCAGTTTGTAGTTCAGAATGATGTGTTTTGTGATGGTGTGTTGTGTGTGTTGTGTGTGTGAGTGTGTGTGTGGTGTTCATTTGATCAGTGTAGTGGTTACCTGATCTCACCTGTCTGTCTGAAGCTCTGATCTTCCTGATGCTGCAGTTTTATATGAACAGTCTTTATTATTTATTCATTATAGGAACTGAATATTTAACATGCCTGTGTGTGTTTATGCGTTTGTGTGTGTGTGTGTGTGTGTGTGTGTGTGTGTGTGTGTGTGTGTGTGTGTGAGAGAGAGATTTTTAATGGAAGTAAATGTTTTTTTCTTACCACATGTCAGATTTGAAGTGAAACATGGTTTATTAAAACTGATTCCTAATGAGATTCTGAACAGCAGCAGATTTTAAACCCACCTCCACCGCAGCTTTGGCTCGCTCAAACTCCTCCTCCAGAGACTGGTTCCTGGAAAGAAGTCCCCCACCCCATCGCTGCTCTTTATTCAGTCGCCCCTGATACACACACACACACATTGACTTTAGTAAAGCTCAGATGTTTGGTCATAACCCCCCCCCCCCGCTACGTGACCTGCTCCGTCATGATGATGACCCCCCCACACACACACATCCTTTTTCATATGGACGTGTTAATGAATGAGTGTGTGTGAGGGTTTTGAACATGCAGAACATTCCAAACGATCAATAAAATGATCCTGAAATCAGAAAGCAGCAGTCCATATGAACATTCCAGCTGCGCAGACCTCCACATCTGCACGTCCACAAACGGCTTCAGTAAACCTTTATTAGATTTAAGTCTAAATGAAAACTGATAGTGTTTGTGTGTGTTGTGTGTGTGTGTGTGTGTGTGTGTGTAGTTTCTACTTTCTCATGTTCAGTATAAGACTGAAACTTTCTGAATGATCTGTAATGAGAAGCGTCGCCGTGGCGACAGTGACCGCACGGCAGCAGACCGCATGCTCCAGAACAAAAGCAAGAACGTGGAAAAGTGAAGAGTCTTACATGTCGTCCACTAACACACAGCCTGCTGAGCTGCAATGACAGAACAGCACGTCATGGACAACATCAAACACATCCGCCTCCCCATGCATCCCCTCATCCATCACCCATCACATGACCTGTGATACCAAGCTCAGCTCAGCGCAGGTTAAAATAATCTGATCAATCGGATCATCATCTGATCAATACGCAGCACCATCACTCTGTGCTGTACATTTATTAAAACAACTTTCATCATTAAAGCAGCTTGCTGTAGCTCCCCCCAGAGGTCCATCCATTCATAATCCTCTTCTTACTCTCTGTGCTCTGATTAATTCATTAAAGTGTCTGATCTCTGAACTCCAGCTGTTTCTTCAGAACCCTCTGCTGAGTTCAGTTGGACGGTGTGATGGTCTCACACGGGTCTTATCCACAAACAGAACCTATTAATTATTAATCTAACGACTCACCTGATTAAAGGTTTAATATTAACCCCATGAACATGAATGATACAGAATAATAAAGGAAATCATCATCATCATCCCAACAATCAGAAAGTCACTCGTTCATCGTTCTCATCCCGTTGAAGATTTTCTTTTTTCTTTTCTGTGAGTTTGAAATGATTTTAAAGACTTACAGACTGAACTATAGAACTCTACCACTGGGGGGAGCTACATATAAACTGAGCCCGTGTTTTATTGGTGATCTGGAAAAGCTGATGTCACAGTGAGTGAATGAGCACCTGAGTGGATGGAGATGTTTCTGCTTCCAGTCTGAACTGTATCTCCAGCGCGTTGTTGGGTGGAGGTTCAGGACGTGCGTTCTGGGTTTTGCTGTCAGACCTGTTGAAGAACACGAGGTTTCTGGTTTAACACTGGACTCTCTGATGACCCGGTCTGAAGGGTTTAAAGGTCATGCTGAAGGTTCCACTATTCAGGCTTTTGATCTCTTCTCTAAAGCAGAACCCGGTCCCATGATCCTTCACTGATTGTTCACAAGAAACTCACCATAAGAACTCTCCTGAGGACTTGGAGGATTGTCTTCTGTCCGTTTTCCACTTCCGACTGCCACCTCTCTCTGGGTGGAGGTGTAGCTCCTCCCACTTCTCCAGAGGTGAAGAAACAGTGGCTGTGAACATCAAACCAAACATAGTGAGTCTGTTCATTTCAAAAGGAAACACTTTGTGAGGACCGAGGCTCAGTGGGGGGGGGGGGGGGGGCAGTAACACTGCAGCAGGGTGCAGATTCCTTTATATTTATCACAACATGATGGTTTATCATGTGATGATGTCTAAGGGGTCAGAGGTCACTTGTTCTTCACCGGATGAGAGCTCCTCAGGTTCTGCGTACCATCGACGGTGAAGGCATGTCTCTTTAATGAAGTGATGGACCTGGACCTGCAGTTTAGAATGGACTGACAGGTTCCAGATCTGTGGATTCTTTGACCTTGTTGTGGTCCCACTGAACCTCCACTCTACTCATTAATGATGAAGATTAGAGATGGAGGTTCATCAGGGTCAGTTTGCTGAATGGACAGGGTTTGGTTTTTGATAATGGACCCTGTGTTTGGGACGGACGGAGCTCGAGGTTCTGTTATGTCTAAGATTGGGACTGAACAGATCAGATGTCTCAGTCAGTACCTAAAACCAAAGAGTCTTTAGGTGGAGTACGAGAACAGAGGTTGTTCTGTTCAACCTCCACCTGAATTAGCTCCGTCTCATCGGTCCTCTTCCTGCTGGTGGCGCTCTTCACTGAAACGGGACTCATCCTGTCTTTACTGTTCCTCTTCTCACCAGGTTCACTCAGGTCCAGCAGGTCCATCGAGGAGGACAGAACTGCGAGGTAAAGAGAGGGAGACATATCATCATCATCATCATCTTCATCATCATCATCATCATCATCATCATCATCATCATCATCATCATCATCATCACTATCGCAAGTGAGATCATTAAACAGGTTTCCACCACACACACATCACACACACACACACACACACACACACCGCACAAACTGCACCCACTCCACACACACACCGCACACCACACCGGATACGCACTGCACACACACACACTGCACACAGACCGGACACACACCACATGCACACACCACACACACACCACACACACCGCATACACACCACACACACCGCATACACACTGCACACAAGGATCCCTGTCATTCTGTTTATCCCCAAATCAGCAAGAGCATTCCAAACATTTAAGATCACAGCATCATCTAAACAGATGACCCTGCGGTCAGCGGTCAGTTTATTAGAGGAACATTCAGTAACAGTGAGGTCAGGAACCGAACCCTAACTAACCCTAACCCTGATGTTAAACTGCAGATTTAATGAGAGACACCTCACTCACAACATACAGCTGTTTAAATACACCAGCTGCTTGGAATATTATGGTGTGTAAGTGGTGTTTGTCACACACACACACACACACACACACACACACACACACACACGGCATGGTTGGTCAGTGTGTGGCGGCTGTGTGGGACGATGTGTTAAAAATCACACGTTCATCTAAACATCAGTGTAATAACTCAAACACCTCGTGGTGTTGAAATCAAAGACGTTCAAAGCCCAGCGGTGTCCGCAGGACGGCTCGGTCAGACGGAGGAGATGAATCGGTACTGAGAGTTAAAGAGAGGAAGCACTCAGGTTGGCTTTAATTAACCAGATGTTCAGATCTTTATAAACTCTGGATCTGCTGATGGTTTAACGTCTTCAGAGAATAGAGCAGTAGTGCATCACATGTGAGGTCACAAAGGTCAAAATGAACCAATGAAGAACCTGGTGACCTCATAAGACTGGTCTTAATGAAGGTACAGCTGCAGGATTGTTTAATCCAGACTCATGTAAACCTGGATTAGAAAATCCGGATGACGAGTTGAACAGGACATCACAGTAAAGGAACAGGGCTGTTTGACGTGGACTGAGGGGTGGAGGTGTTGGTGTTGCTGCATGCTGTTGGGTGGTGGAGTGTGTTGATTGTACCTGCGGTGTTGGACGTGACGGGATGGGACGCTCCATCACACCTACTCTCAGACAGGAAGTCATCGATGGAGGGACTCAGTAAAGGACGACTTTCCTGTTGTTCATTAACCACCTGAAAAATATTAAAGACGTTCCACTGAGAAGCAGATCATCAGAAGAACACACCCACCAGCATCATGTGACTCGTCCAAACAGCTGTCTATCAAAGAACTGAGGACCGAGATGATCATGTTCATCTGTGAAACTAAAGCTAAAGTAAAAGTCTGGACACAAAACATTACACCTACACCCACAACAATATGTGACCATCAAATCCCTCCAGAACCTCCAGGTAATTCTGTCCATTGGAGTTAGGGATCAATGGAGAAGAACCATGAAGAACAAAATATGGATTGCCTGTAATTTGGTCTAAAAGAAAGTTGCTTTAACAGGTGTGTCCACAAACTACTGACCATGCAGTGAACATCTCTGTTTAAAACCTGAGATACCACACAAATCAGCAGACAGTTCCCATAACAGAGGACAGTTCTCATGATGGTTCCTGTGCTCGTATATGTTAATAAGACAAAGATGGATTTATTTAAGACTCGTCTTTCAACGGAAAGTAGACTAAAGAGCAGAGAGCTGAGAAAACACATTCATCACCCCCTTCATCAGGGAGAACCTGCAAATGCTCACACCGCACTTTACTGGAACTGTTCTCAGAATCTCAATAACAACTGGTACCAATAATCACTAACCTCCACCCTTCACCAACATGACCGACCATCACCTCCAGCCTTCACCTTCAACCTGAATCATGGATCTACCTTCGGACCTTCATGTCCTTGAGCAGCAGCCTGAACGACGTCCGGTCCGGGTCCCGGGTTCCGGGTCAATCACAGAACACAGAAAGTTCTGCTTTCTTTCTGAAATGCTTTCAGGTTCTTTGTAAATCAATGAGTCTTGTTTAAGCTCGGCTCAGCTGATCTCCGATCGATCCCAGATCAAACCAATAACACTGAACCCGACAGTCCAGCCATCGGTCAGAAACCCCGGAGTTAGTTTAATGTAATCACTTTGAATTTGCTCTGGTGGTGTGTGTGAGTGTGTGTGTGTGTGAGTGTGTGTGTGTGTGTGTGTGTGTGTGTGTGGGGGGGGGGGGTATAAAGCAGAGGTATAAAGCAGTGAGCTGTAAGTCTAACACTCATGACCTGAATCCTAACTTTCAGATTGGGGAAGCAGAGAGGGGGTGGAGCGGGTGGAGCGGGTGGAGCGGGGTGGAGCGGGTGGAGCGGGTGGAGGTTTGACCTTCAGCCGTGTGTTAAGGTCGTGTACTTAAGCGTTTAATTAGCATGGGTTAATTAGTGGAGAGCAGAAGTTCTTCCTCGGGGGCTGCAGCAGAGGGCGGTGGTGTGCGCTTCTTCTGGGATTCCTAATGATGCTGCTAACCCTCTCCACCTCGCGCTAACGCTAGCTCTCACTTAATTAGCCGTGGCACCACAGAACGTCTGAATGACGTCGACTCCGCCTCCCGGAGACATCAGGGGACCTCGTCCTGCATCCGCTTAAAGACTCCCGCCGCCGAGTCGGCTCCCTCCCCCTGTTTACTGCGCCAGAGGGCACATCCACCCGAACCATGGAAAACTTCAGCTAATTGCACCGCTGGGGTATCACCCCTAGATACCGCCACCACTCACGAGCGTCGTCAGGGGAACGAGGGCGGTAGAGAGGGAGTGCAGGGGCAGGGGCGGGGCAGGGGCAGGGGCAGGGTGGTGGGCATCGAGGTCTGTAGATAATCAGTACCCGGAGGAGCACAGAGTCTCTCACAGCCTCATCCTGCTGCTCTTCAGGACTTTTACTGAAACCTTTCAAACTGAATCATCCATCACCTCCACCCCCACCTCCACCTCCCAAACCTCATTAAACCTCACTGCAGCACCTCCACCTCCACCTCCTCCACCTCCCCCACCTCCACCTCCCAAACCTCATTAAACCTCACTGCAGCACCTCCACCTCCACCTCCTCCACCTCCCCCACCTCCACCTCCCAAACCTCATTAAACCTCACTGCAGCACCTCCACCCCCACCCCCACCTCCACCTCCTCCACCTCCACCTCCTCCACCTCCACCTCCCCCACCCCCACCTCCACCTCCCAAAAACCTCATTAAACCTCACTGCAGCACCTCCACCTCCTCCTCCACCTCCACCCTCCCCACCTCCACCTCCACTCCCCCACCTCCACCTCCCAAACCTCATTAAACCTCACTGCAGCACCTCCACCTCCACCTCCACCTCCTCCACCTTCACCTCCCCCACCTCCACCTCCCAAACCTCATTAAACCTCACTGCAGCACCTCCACCTACACCCCCCTCCCCACCTCCACCACCTCCACCTCCCAAACCTCATTAAACCTCACTGCAGCACCTCCTCCTCCACCTCCACCCCCACCCCACCTCCCAAACCCCCCACTCCACCTCCACCTCCACCTCACCTCTTAAACCTCATTAAACCTCACTGCAGCACCTCCACCTCCACCCCCACCTCCACCTCCCCCACCTCCACCTCTTAAACCTCATTAAACCTCACTGCAGCACCTCCACCTCCACCCCCACCCCCACCTCCACCTCCCCCACCTCCACCTCTTAAACCTCATTAAACCTCACTGCAGCACCTCCACCTCCACCTCCCCCACCTCCACCTCCCAAACCTCATTAAACCTCACTGCAGTTCCTCATTCAGTTCTGAAACATGACACAGACCCCCCTCACCTCCAGGTTTATTTATTTTAATGTTACATTTACAGTTAAAATGAGGGTCAGCTTACAGCTTCACATTAAAATAAACACACACACACACACACACACACACACACTTACACTCACACACACTCACACACACACACACACTTACACTCACACACACAGACACACACACACTCACACAGACACACACACTCACACTGACACACACACACACACACACACACACTCACACTCACTCACTCACACACTCAGACTCACACTCACACACACTCACTCACACACACTCACACCCACACATACACTTACACTCACACACACACACACTCACACTCACTCAGACTCACACACTCAGACTCACACACACACTCACTCAGACTCACAAACACTCACACACACACACACACACACACACACTCACACCCTCTCACACACTCACTCACAGACAGAGCGTCCGGAGCAGTGGGGTTATTCAGAGTTAGTAGAATGAAGACAGACAGATTCAGGTTAGCTGCTTATGAGGTAAAAACCATGTGAACCTGAATCTCCACTTTTCTTAGAGAACCCTCATCTTCTCGCAGAACATCAGATTGGATTTAAAGCCCATAGAGCAGCTGAGGGTGAGAGGAGGTGCTGGAATGAGTTTGAATGAGGGGTGATTACAGTCGGGACATGAGATCAGAACGCTCAGGACAGGACAGTCCACTCTGGGGGTTCTCAGGGTCGTGTTCCCACCTTGCTGGTGACGGTGAGGAGGGGTTTGCCTTCGGGTGACGCCTTATTGGGAATCTCCTTCAGGACCATGGCAACAGCTTTATCTGCAGCCCTAGAGTCTTTTCCCTACAACAGTGAGATCAACAATGACGAGGGTCAGCAAACAGATGTTCAGTTATTCCACACATACAGTCACACTGCACCTCCTCACCCCCACCTCTGCTCCTCACACTCTGCTAATGGAGGTCATACTCTGTTACCTCAAAACCTTCTCTCATAATCTGATTACCCTCAACACCGAAAACCCCAGACTCCTAAAGTGCTGTATGAATAAACGTATTGAACTTGATTTAATGACATCAGACTGTCCAACCTTCAATTCTGTTACCATCACACTTCACCTGACCTGACATTCTAACCCTCAGCCCGACTCTATTCAAAGCTCATAACATGAACCTCTTTACTTTCACACCAACATTAGTCTGAGAATGTGTAACACAATGTCTGAATATTCAGATCATTTTAGAATCAGAATCAGAATCAGAATCAGAATCAGAATCGGAATCGGAATCGGACTTTATTGGCCAAGTATGCTCACACATACAAGGAATTTGTCTTTGGTTCCAATAGCCCACAGTGCACAATAAATGACAGACATACCCAAACTAGCATTTCTCATACACACACACACTCACGCACACATGCATGCACACACACACACACACACACACACACACACACACACACACACACACACACAGACACACCTGTAAACATAACGGTTGTGCAAGTTGCAGATTGTATTTAAATAAGTGCTAGTGCAAAAACTGTAATGAATAGTTAAGTAGGTGGAGAGTGGAAGAAGGCTGGTTGAGGGTGTGGAGAATGAGTCCAGAGGTAGTGTTTTTAATGTTCAGCTGTTCATGAGTTTAATGGCGTGTGGAAAAAAGCTTCTCCGTAATCTGGAGGTCTTGATCCTCAACTGACTGAACCGCCGGCCTGAGGGAAGATACTGGAACAGGTGATGTCCAGGGTGTGATGGACCACGGACGATGTTCTCTGCCCGCTTCCCGGTTCTGGCCATGTGCAGGTCTGGTAGGGAGGGTAGCTTTACGCCGATGGTTCTCTCTGCAGACCTGATGATGCGCTGTAGTCTGTGGGTGTCGTGTCTGGTGGCTGAGCTGCCCCACACTGTGATGGATGCGGTGAGGACAGATTGTGTGGTGGCGGTGTAGAACTGCACCATCAGCTCCTTGGGCAGGTTGAACTTCCTCAGCTGACGCAGGAAGTACAGTCTCTAGGTTAACTACATCATCATCATCATCATCATCATCATCATCCAGACTCTGTTGTCTTTAATGCCTGACTCTGTTCTCAGAAGGAAAGAGGTGGAGCTCCGTGGTCAGGAGGACAGGAGGCGCTACAGAGCCGACAGCAAACATGGTCTGCACATCCATCACTGTCTGCTTCAGCTCAGACATCCAACACAACTACACCACAGACGAACCCGAGTGCAGGGACTGTCATTAGCACCGACCTCCAGGACCTGCACTGTTCTCCAGTCAGGAGAGGAGAGATGGATCTCATTACAGACCCTCACATCCAGAACACACCAACAGCTACACACATCAAATAGAACAAATACGTTTCCACTAATGATCTCAGCCAATAAAAGTTACTCTCTAAGCTCAGAGTCCTGAGGTTTCTCATCAGATCTTCAGGAACGTGCACCTTACTGATGTGTCTTTATTAACTGATTATTATGTAAATGTTTGATGTGAACCTCGTTATGACATTAGGTTGATTTCCTCTGTAAGCGTCTGCAGCCTCGCCTCTCTGTTCTACTGTGAGATGTTCTGCCTCTGACACTGTGGTCTGTCTGTGGGTCCACACTGTGGAAGTTACATCAAGACAGATGATGGAGGATTCGGACGTGATGCTGGAGATTATTTTCAGGAGTGTGCTGAAGCTCTATAAGTGAATCTGGCGCCCCCTCTGGAACAGGAAGGTTCTGAGGATGCTGCTCACTTTTCTGCTCTATTGAAGGTAATAAATTTATGACCTGCACCAGAAACAAAACCGAATGAAACTAACTCACTAGATCATATAAATGAAATATTTTTTAAAGAATCAGATTTACGTAGAACAATCTTTAATTGAAATATAAATCCTGAATCTGTGATTTCAATGTAATCCTTAAAGGGGGGGGGTGTTTCTCTTCTGATTTGTGTAAAGGTTGGTAAGAAGCTTCATGTAAAGATTTAGAACATTTGTTTGAGCAGAGACCTTATTTATTGAACCCCCTCCCCCCACTCACCCTCACCACCTTCCAAAATGGTTCCAATAAACAGTGCCCACATAAAAGTGCCACGCCCCACAAAACTGTATCTCCTCAAAATGACCGGTACCAACGGCAGTGAGGAGACCCTCAAATATCTGCTCCCATTCTAACTCTCTCTCTCCCTCCCTCTCTCTCTTTTGTGTCGGTGTAATTTATTGCCTAATCAATAATAAAGAAGGGTAAATCATTTGAATTGTAATAATCTTTATGATTGAAGATGAATGAAAGGCTGGAGTCATTAAGCTGAAGTAACTGGTTCATGTCTCAGTGTGAACACCAGCCTCAGTCTCATTATGAAAACAGAATGGAGCGGCGGCTGACCTTTGACCTGTGTGTTATTGGTTATTGTTGGTATGGAGAGTGGCGCTGCAGCGTTCGGGTGGAGGCTGATCTCATTACCTCAGCGTGGTGCGGCTGACTGAGTAATGAGTCTATAAGAAGAGGGTGGATTCTAATGAGCAGAAGATCCTCCGTTCATGGGGTTCATTCTGACCTTGTGAATGACCTTCACTCTGTGATCTGCTTCCTCTGGTCCATTATCTTCAACACTACACCCTTATCACTGTATGGGTTCCTGAGATCCTCAGATCTCTTCATCAGTTAATGTCTTTGTCCATTCCAGTGGGATGTGGAGCTTTGGGTTCCGGCAGAGTTTCGGTCTCTGCATCACGCAGCTGAACATGAACCCAATTTAATCCTCATGTCCTCCAATTCTACAACTAGATTACGATCAAACAAACTGAACCGTCTGCTGAAGGTTCGTTACTGATGGTGGGACATCAGGACAAATACAGGACAGGACAGAGGAACAGAGGAAGATCACCACAAAAAGTCCTGTGACCTTTTGGGGGGCATCATGTCAGAGTGTAGATAATAATTTATTTGTTGCAGATTGAAGATGGAGATGTTACATTATGTTCTGCTCCATCCGTCTGGTCTCCTCACCTGCTGTAAACCCGATCACCTGATCATCAATCATTCACCAGCAAGGTTCAGTTTCACAATCAATGTCCTGACATCGGTGCTGAAGGTCAAATTCAGGTCCAGTGTTTATCTATTTAAATATTTAGAATCCTGTCTGCGGGTCAGTGGTGTTCCACCCTAAGGCCATTGGGTCGTTTCCCACAGAGCCACTCTGCAGAACCACGAGGCCCATCCTTCTGACTGCATCCGGATTTTCTATTTGAACAAGAGGTGTCTCTAAAATTCTGACCTGTGGTGAGGATCATTTGCAGACCTTGTAAACTTTGGAAGGTGGTGTAATTAACAGTCTGCTGTACAGAGGCTCTCGATGCTCCCGAGTCAGCGGCTCCACCGCCTCCTCGCTCGGCTCTCTCTCCTCTCATTGGTTAAGGGACCGGAGACACGCTGTGCCATTAAAGTGAGAAGCTGCTGAGCAGGTGTGTAGGACAAAAATAACTGGGACCCACAGGGGTGCAGCATTATTCTCCCCGTGTCTGCTGGAGGAAAAGGTGGAGCATCCTAACCTACAAATTACTCTGACAGACGAGGAGCTGCTTCTGCAAACAGCACGCTGAATAAACCCGCTCTGAGCTGAGGAGGAGAACATCGGCCTCGCCGCAGTCCAGAACCAGAACCAGAACCGGAACTCCTCACGCTGAATAAACCCGCTCTGAGCTGAGGAGGAGAACATCGGCCTCACGCTGTCCAGAACCAAACCAGAACCGGACTCCTCACGCTGAATAAACCGCTCTGAGGAGGAGGAGAACATCGGCCTCGCCGCAGTCCAGAACGAACCAGAACCGCAGTCCAGTCCAAACCAGAACCAGAACCGGACCTCCTCACGCTGAATAAACCCGCTCTGAGCTGAGGAGGAGAACATCGGCCTCGCCAGAACCAGAACCAGAACCGTCCAGAACCAGAACCAGAACCGGACCTCCTCACGCTGAATAAACCCGCTCTGAGCTGAGGAGGAGAACATCGGCCTCGCCGCAGTCCAGAACCAGAACCAGAACCGGACCTCCTCACGCTGAATAAACCCGCTCTGAGCTGAGGAGGAGAACATCGGCCTCGCCGCAGTCCAGGACCAGAACCAGAACCGGACCTCCTCACGCTGAATAAACCCGCTCTGAGCTGAGGAGGAGAACATCGGCTCGCCGCAGTCCAGAACCAGAACCGGACCTCCTCACGCTGAGCAGTCCAGAGGACCTCCTCACGCTGAATAAACCCGAGCTGAGGAGGAGAACATCGGCCTCGCCGCAGTCCAGGACCAGAACCAGAACCGGACCTCCTCACGCTGAATAAACCGGCTCTGAACTGAGGAGGAGAACATCGGCCTCGCCGCAGTCCAGGACCAGAACCAGAACCGGACCTCCTCACGCTGAATAAACCCGCTCTGAGCTGAGGAGGAGAACATCGGCCTCGCCGCAGTCCAGGACCAGAACCAGAACCGGACCTCCTCACGCTGAATAAACCGGCTCTGAACTGAGGAGGAGAACATCGGCCTCGCCGCAGTCCAGGACCAGAACCAGAACCGGACCTCCTCACGCTGAATAAACCGGCTCTGACGCTGAATAAACCTCCTCACGCTGAATAACCCTCCTGACTACGAGGAGGAGAACATCGCTCTGAGCTGAGGAGGAGAACATCGGCCTCGCCGCAGTCCAGGACCAGAACCGGAACCGGACCTCCTCACGCTGAATAAACCGGCTCTGAACTGAGGAGGAGAACATCGGCCTCGCCGCAGTCCAGGACCAGAACCAGAACCGGACCTCCTCACGCTGAGGCTGGAGAATCAGAGGAGAGCGAGGAGGCCGTCTTCACACCAGACAACATGGCCTTTCAATAGGATTTAATTTAAGGTTCTTATAGAACCGTTCCTCCGGTTCCTGACCCCCCCCCCCCCCCATTACGCAGAGCGTTTATAAAAGTAAACCTGAGAGATGAGTCCATCATGTAAGGTTCTCACTTCCTTCATATCAGAGGCACAGGAAGTGACCTCAGAGTGAAACTGCTGACATCACAGATTTAATTTACTCTAAATACATACAGACACATTTCTGCAGATTAACTGCTCACTTTAGTAGGTTCTCCTCTCTACTGCCACTGTTTATCAGATCACAGCCCCTGATGTACATGGACCCTATGGATGTACAGTGACTGCAGTGGTGCATGCTGGGTAAACACAGCGGCAGCAGCTTCAGGGTTGGTGAAATGTGGCGGCTCTTTGGGGTCATTAAACGCTCTGGGCCCGGGGTCGACTCCTCACCTAATCCTGTTTGATCTCAGTCACAGAGAGCCGCAGGCATCGCACTCTCGATGCACCCCCTCGACCAAGGGCACGCCTCATACAGTGTACGGTTCTCCTGTACTGTGTGAGCTTCCAGAGACGCCATGTGATCTCCTGATGATGAAAGCCGTTCGGACACGCCCCCGTCCCTCATCCACTCCATCACTCCTGAAGCTCGGGGCGGGACGGGGGCCGCTCATCAGCGCCGCTTTGTTCTGAGTGAGTGAATACCACACACCGCACTCCAGTAATCACTTTTACCCAGAATGCATTTACAGATCCAGCAGAGGCAGCACAGAGCCCATCTCTTCAGAGAGCCAGCACTTAAACTGCTCCAGATAATCACTTTAGACTCCTTCATCATGGACGCTCATTCCA
Source organism: Corydoras sp. C115 (assembly GCA_019802505.1). Lineage (NCBI taxonomy): Eukaryota > Metazoa > Chordata > Actinopteri > Siluriformes > Callichthyidae > Corydoras > Corydoras sp. C115. Next base: position 906,665 of record JAFMOC010000099.1, on the reverse strand, counting down.
AATCTCACATCAGCTTCATGAAGGTTCAAAGCCAGAGGCTCCTGATGGAGATTAAAGTTCTGCTGCTGATTTCAGTCAAACTAAGAGATCCTGTTCCAAACACACACAGTCCACTCTACAGTCCACTCTGCAGTCCACTCTGCAGTCCACTCAAGCATGTTCTCTCTTTGGTGAACTATATATAAAACTGTCATGAGTTTATAAATCCATATTTAACAAAAAATAAAACGGCCACTTTAACAGATTCATGTTTCTCATCAGTCTTCCTCAACATGCTGGTTCTCATATAGAACCCGAGGTCTGGAGGTCTCAGAGTGTTAAGCTCTGATGAACCTGAACTCTCAGATTAGAACTCAGATCAGACGCAGCAGGTGTGTTTGCTAATTCTAGTTGTAGAAATTCTGAAATTCTGCCATTTCCCCCGGAGATCAATAAAGAACTCCGATTCTGATTCTGACTCTGATTCCGATCATTTTGATGAAAGTGATCACGTCGTTATTATAAAGCAGATTTAATGACCTGCTGACATCCAAACATTCACTCCTGCATTTCTATTTTAAACTCCCCCCCCCCCCCCCCCCCCCCGATGCACAACTGAGAATAGTGATGATGATGATGATGATGATGATGATGATGGGATGAAGAAAGAGCTGCATTGATTATAATCTAATTAATAATAGATGCAGCAGGATCTGGTTGATTTGGAGGCAGCGTTGGCAGCTCCGCTCAGCTCAGTCTGACGGCGTTCTGCGTCCTCGGTTCTCGGTTCTCGGTTCTCGGCTGACCTTTTCACTGAGCCTTCACTAACTGTGAGAAGACACACGGCGCCGCAGGGCAGGAAGTAATTGAGCTGTTCCTCAGACGCTGTCAGCAGAGCTGGAGTGAGCGCTCACGCATTTACAAAGAAAATCATCATAAAACACGAGAAAAAGTTTTTAAAGGTTATATTTAGATTGAATTGTACGAACCTGCAGTTTAATATAAAATTAAAGATCGGATTTCTGAGAGTCAGACTGCAGGTGATGAAACACTTTATATTTGTATTGAACCTGGAGCCGCTTTCCTTCTTTACAACAGGACAACAAAATGCTTCAGTCTTTAGGATTTTCATTTTTCATCTTCAACACGGTGCGTCTCATTCATTAAACACCCAGCCACCCAATCACAAACCTGCTCCTGAACCCGGTCCCGTTCCTACCTTCTGATTTCTGAATGAACCACAGCATGGAGGTTCTGTGGTTCCTGTGCAGGTGAGATGAGGATGGAGCTGTTTGATCTAAAGAACACAGATCTAGAGCCGTGAGGTTCCAGAGGAACTAGAGGAACTTCTGATTCAGGAGTGTTGAGGAGTCCATCGGCAGCAGAACACTGAAAGCAGAGGACACGCTTCTCTAAGAACATTACTTCTCATGTGCTGTTTGATAAATTGGGGGTAGAACCCGGGTTTGAACTGAATGGAGCAGGAAGATGAGGACCTGACAGACCAGCCATTCAACCAGAGGAGAACTAAAGTAAACGGGAACACAGGAACCCTGCAGGGAACCGGCTAAAGGATTCACACCGATATCAGGATCTTCAGCGCTGCTTCATTAAAAATAATTAATGAAACGATGACGTGACATTCCAAATGGATTCAGTGAGAGGAAACCCCGGCTCCGGACCGAG
>JAFMOC010000099.1:897500-902500 GCA_019802505.1 Corydoras sp. C115 | reverse complement strand
ACAACAACAACAACAACAACACTGTCTAACACTATCCAAAACCAAAGCCTCTATTCCAGAGGTGGAGGAGAGTTCAGATATGAGCATCAATCAGACCCGAGATCAATCACACATCAATCAGATCAATCAGATCAATCAGATCAATCAGATCAATCAGATCAATCACACATCAATCAGATCAATCAGATCAATCAGATCAATCAGATCAATCACACATCAATCAGATCAATCACACATCAATCAGATCAATCACACATCAATCAGATCAATCACACATCAATCAGATCAGAGATCAGCCTCACCTGCAGATGACCCTGGTACATAGTGATGCCCTGTCTCTCTCTCTCTGTCTCTCTCTCTCATTAACTTGTGAGGACCGTCAGGGGGCGGTGCGGTGCGGTGCGGTGCGGTGCGGTGCGGTGCGGGTTCGGAAACTCTTTGATGAGCTTTGAAGTAAAGTGGAGGTGCAGGTTCAGATGGAGGTGCAGGTTCAGATGGAGGTGCAGGTTCAGGTGGAGGTGCAGGTTGAGTAGAAGTCCAGAACGTTTGGATATCCGCGCGCTCCCGCTGCTTCACCGTCCCGATTCAGCTCGGCGCGCGTGCCGACTCCTTTCATCGTGCCGCTTCCTGTCTGTGCTGTTTGCAGATGACGCTGTTCCATTTGTTCTGTCTCTGCTCGCGCTCACCCCCCCCCTCCATCACCCCCCCCCTCGAGGCGGAGCCTCCTCCACCGATCTGTAAACGCTCCTCTACCTGCACGTCGAAACCAGCCTCCTCCTCCTCCTCCTCCTCCTCCTCTTCTTCCTCCTCCTCCTCCTCTTCTTCCTCCTCTTCCTCCGGGTTGCCGGGATGAGTTAACTTGCTTCCTCATCAGATCTTATTTAAACTGGAGTTTCAGACTGAAGAACCAAACTGCTGAATTCAGAGCAGCAGGAATCATTTAGATCATTCAGCACTTTCTTTCCACTCACGTTTTATTTGAATCCAATGATTTTCTACTTGTTTTTCATCCATCATCCATCCATCATACATCCATCATACATCCATCCATCATCCATCCATCATACATCCATCATACATCATACATCCATCCATCATCCATCATACATCCATCATACATCCATCATACATCATACATCCATCCATCATACATCCATCATACATCCATCATACATCCATCATACATCATACATCCATCCATCATACATCCATCATACATCCATCCATCATACATCCATCCATCCATTATCTTCAGCTTTATCCTCTAATAGGGTCGCGGGGGGGGGGGGGGGCGGGGGGGGGGGGGGGGGGGGACCTTTCGGGCGCTGGGCAGATACACCCAGGACAGGACGCCAATCTCTGGATACACACTCACTCACACACACACACACACACACACACACACACACACACACACACACACTCAGATCACCCAGATCGGGATTTAAACCAGGATACCCAGCTCTGAAAGGAGAACATGCTAATCACTAAGCCACCCTTCTACTTATTATTTAATTTATTATTATTATTATTATTATTATTATTATTATTATTATTATTTTTATTATTATTATTTTATTTTTTTATTATTATTTTATTTTTTTATTATTACTGATGTTTGCTTACATTTACCTTTCATCATTCAGCAGACGCTTTTGTTCAAAGTGACTTACAGAGTACAGGGTCTCTTATGATACAGCGCCCCCTGGAGCAATTAGGGTTAAGGACCTTGCTCAAGGACCCACATTTGTAAGCAGTAGACCTGGGATTCGAACCCACAACCTTTAGACTGTACTGTGTCTGTACTCTCAGCTGTACTCACACTGCCTTATGGTTTAATTCACAGGGCGTGGTCAGTCGCTGCAGGATGCTGGACCATCGATCTGAGACCCAATGTAAAGAGAGCTTTATTTTACTGAAGCATTTTGGAGAGCTGAGGTCTGTGGTCCGTTTGTAATGCTGTAACGATGTGTTCTGTTTTAATTGCTTATGATTTAATAACATTTCAGTTGTATTAACAGCTGAGCAGCAACACTCACTGAGAGCGCTGAGTGAAGAACTGCTGATCGGGCATGCGGCTCTGTGTACAGAGAACTAAAACACGCCTCGTTCCTACAAACTCAGCTGATTAAATACTCCAATATTTATAAAAGAACAGAGAATAGAACATTATGAAGATTTATCCTCATTTTTGAGCTTTCATCCAGCGTCGAGTGTGATGAACGACTTTAATTAAAGATGTATGGTGTCTCTATTTTGGGTGGTGCTTGATTTGATTTGGGCTTCTCATAAAGCAGAGGAGTGATGTACCGTGATTACTGTACGCTGCCGTAGCAAAGCTCTCAGACTCGCATCACATTTTCATTTGTTATTCCTTTTGGCACGGGACTGCCGAACTGGCACAGATATATTTGGACCAGGCCGCTTTGTTCTTTAAAGGTGCAGTATGTGAGATTTCTGTTCCAGCAGCTGACACCGTCAACCTGCAATAAAGAACGTCGTGATGGAAACCGTAGCTCCGCCCCAGCATCCGTTTATTCATGAACATGTTAAACTGTCGCTGTCCGAGCCTTTCATCCAGCACACACATCAAAACCAATCCCGGGTTCCACCGCTTCAGCTCAGAGGTGCGTCTGGACAACTGCAACCTTTTATAAAGTTTAATAAAACGATTGAGATACAGGACCTTAATGTTCTGTGGTGACGCGTGTCCACATACTTCTGAAGCTACCGTGCACATGGTCCAGCGGGGCGAGGCGTCTCTCAGCACGACCTCATCACGCTGTAGAGTCTGTTATTACAGCTGCATCACGGGGTCATTAAAACAATCAACCAATCAGATCAGCGCTGACCTCAGCACAGACACCTTCAGCTGGAGGAGCTTCTCTAATGAACCACGAAACATCTGGAGATGTGCAGTAAATCAATCTGATTGATGACTGATTAATGATCACAGTTTTATTTACACTCTAACATCCTGTCCTCTTCCTCTTCCTCTTCCTGTTCCAGTGCCCGTTGTTCTGGATTGTACACTGATGCATCGTTCATCTGAATTTTATTTCAACGTCAGCTGAATGAAGGGCTGAAGAGAAGGAGCTCTGCTGAAATGAAGACAGGGTTCCAGAAGAACGGTCACCTTCACCGCTGCTTTATTTTAGATGATTATTATATTAATTACAGTAATGAGATGTTTATAACAGACAGATCAGCTCAGTGTTCATGAAACCACTCTAAACCTCTGAGGAACACTACATCATATGAACTGGTTCTCTGAGAAACAGGTTCTGCTGCGGTCAGAACTCCTCCCTGGACCATGAACATACGATGGTGATCTGGTGGAGCTGTCTGAATGTTCATCAAGTCTGCTAGATCTGCTAGTGTGGGATGAACTTCCCACTGAAACTCCTGAACAGCTGAGGTCTGCAGCCGTTCCCCTCACGTTCTCCAGCCCTCAGGGTTCAGGTTCATCATAGTGATTTGGTAATGAATGTCTGTTACACAACTTTGCATGTGGTGAGATGAGATCATCTTCCACCATCTCCTGAGGTCACTGTGGCCCTAGAATCCTAAACATTCTCTAAACTCCACTGACATTAGATTAGATTAGATTAGATTAGATTAGAGGAACAGAACCTGCTGTAAATCTGTCAGAGCCACAAACAGCTCATTTAATCCTCCCCTTCTTACACATCTGTACACATGAACTTCAACAGCTGTGCACTACACCTCCATCATGAAGCCATTCCATTTGCCTGAAATGCTTTGCATCAGAATAAACCTCAGGTGAGATCTGAGTTCATGGGCAGAAGGAAAGCCGAGTGGAGGATCTCTGAGCCTGAACAGAGGAGTGTTGCTTTAATGGGATTCAGATCTGACCCTCATGAGGAGGAAGGGAGGAAGCTGCATGATGAAGTAGCTGCTCACCAGGGACCCCGTCACGCAGAGCGCCAGCATGTGGACAGAGCTCTCCATCTCATCTCTTACACAACACGTCCGAAAAAAACGCCGTCGGTCTTCAGCGGTTTAAAGGCGCGAGCGTGTGCAGGTCACTGAATAAACTGGACACTGAGGCTGACCTCCTCATTAAAAACCAACGACATGCTCAGTGATGATGACTGCTTACAGGACATCGGTCCTTCAGTGTAAGTTATGGATTGGTTGTTACTCAGTGGTTCTCAGTACAGACTGGACGTCCAAAGTTTCGCCCCCCCCCCCCACAGAATAATGACAGTGTTAAACAACAAATCATTTAATTCCTGTCATCATGATGATCATCTGTATTCCAGACACATGAGATGGGACCTGATGGATTTACAGTACGTTCTTTTGATCTTTCTTTGATATTCCTGAGATTTGAGTTCTTGAGTTGAACCGAACCGGAGCTCACAGTCCTGCAGAGTGAGTGGAAATGAGGACGGCACCGATGCTAATCAGCGCTGAAATAAAAATGTCCAGAGCCATCAATTACAGCCGTAGCCCTCAGATCCGCAGCGGCCCTGGCACAGAGCCTCATCGCTCCGGGTTGAGATGATTCTCCATCTCTGTCATGTTCAGAGCTCATTACCTCCAGCTCATCCACACCAGCATGTGCCATTCCTCACCAGCTTCTGCGTGCGGGTTCCGTCCAAATGAAAAACACCAGTCAGCCTTTAATCTGCGGCATATTGACCTGAAATTACAGTTTGGGCAGCAGGGCACTTCAGAGAGAGTTGGATCGGAACACGATCCGATCAGAGTCTGATTAGTGAGAGCGTGTCAGTGCAGGAAAGACAAGATGACAGAATCTTCTGGAGAGACGCGGGACGATAAGCCTCCTGACTGTTGAAGCATTAGATTAATATCATGCTTTCTTAAATTGAATCCCTTTCAGTCCCATCTGTCCGGACATTCGGGCTAATCCTCACGGAAACAGGGGGAGCACTGAGAGTCCAACATTCAGAAGCTCAGGGATTAAAGAAATGCTTCCTCTCTGCTTCATAAACTTTAGACTTTAAGGTGAA
>JAFMOC010000099.1:720000-892500 GCA_019802505.1 Corydoras sp. C115 | reverse complement strand
CTGTAATGCCCCTCAGTAATGCCTCTCAGTAATGCCACTCTGTAATGCCCCTCAGTAATGCCTCTCAGTAATGCCCCTCAGTAATGCCACTCTGTAATGCCCCTCTGTAATGCCTCTCAGTAATGCCCCTCTGTAATGCCCCTCTGTAATGCCTCTCAGTAATGCCCCTCAGTAATGCCCCTCTGTAATGCCACTCTGTAATGCCCCTCTGTAATGCCCCTCTGTAATGCCACTCTGTAATGCCCCTCAGTAATGCCCCTCTGTAATGCCACTCTGTAATGCCCCTCTGTAATGCCCCTCAGTAATGCCCCTCTGTAATGCCCCTCTGTAGGGCCACTGTGATGCCCTCTGTTGTACCATCCTATGTCCCTTTGTAATAGTTGAGTTCCAGATGTTTCTGAAACTGCAGTCCAGCTGTTCTCAGTGTGACGTCATTCTGTTTCACTGATTCCACACTCACGATTGCAATTTGATCCTCAGCGAATTGGCGCCACCACGTGGCTGAGGCGCGCAGTGACATGCTTTAGGAGTTTGAGTCAGTGTGCTGCTTTAAAGCTGAACTTCGAAAAAACACCGAAACGTAAGGAATTCATTCTGTCAGCCTTTCAGCATCGACTGACCGCAGGTCACCTGACCTGAGCTGCTGACCTCCACCTACAGAGCTCCTGATGGATGACCATTACTGCAGCAGGTCACCTGAGCTGCTGACCTCCACCTACAGAGCTCCTGATGGATGACCATTACTGCAGCAGGTCACCTGAGCTGCTGACCTCCACCTACAGAGCTCCTGATGGATGACCATTACTGCAGCAGGTCACCTGAGCTGCTGACCTCCACCTACAGAGCTCCTGATGGATGACCATTACTGCAGCAGGTCACCTGAGCTGCTGACCTCCACCTACAGAGCTCCTGATGGATGACCATTACTGCAGCAGGTCACCTGAGCTGCTGACCTCCACCTACAGAGCTCCTGATGGATGACCATTACTGCAGCAGGTCACCTGAGCTGCTGACCTCCACCTACAGAGCTCCTGATGGATGACCATTACTGCAGCAGGTCACCTGAGCTGCTGACCTCCACCTACAGAGCTCCTGATGGATGACCATTACTGCAGCAGGTCACCTGAGCTGCTGACCTCCACCTACAGAGCTCCTGATGGATGACCATTACTGCAGCAGGTCACCTGAGCTGCTGACCTCCATCTACAGAGCTCCTGATGGATGACCATTACTGCAGCAGGTCACCTGAGCTGCTGACCTCCACCTACAGAGCTCCTGATGGATGACCATTACTGCAGCAGGTCACCTGAGCTGCTGACCTCCATCTACAGAGCTCCTGATGGATGACCATTACTGCAGCAGGTCACCTGAGCTGCTGACCTCCACCTACAGAGCTCCTGATGGATGACCATTACTGCAGCAGGTCACCTGAGCTGCTGACCTCCACCTACAGAGCTCCTGATGGATGACCATTACTGCAGCAGCTGCTGGAGGTCTGAGGAGAGGATTCATGCAGAGCAAAGGAGAACATGTCAAAGTCTGAACGGTCAGATTTATACAAAAGATCAGGAGATAAAAGTTCCTAATGGAATATTTAGCTCTGAGTTCATTTTCAAAGCTGTGTTTTGTTAAATCCTCATCTTTAAAGGAACTAGAAACTAAACGGAGTGCAGTGGAGGTTAGAGCTGCTCGGTTTCAGAGAGTTTCATGATGTTCTTTTAAAACTTCAGAAGTTTAAATGATTTAATAACCGCGCGTTTACAGCGAACACTTTAGGACGTCATGTCCCGCGCGGGACGCCGTACTTCACTCGGTGCGTTGCGGTCGTTGCCACCGGTGACGCGTTCCGTCTGAGGCGAAGTATCCGTTTAATCTCCGCCTCTTCTTCCTGATTGGGTTTTGCTTACCCGGCCCCTTCGGTGATTGGCTGCGACAGCTGCCAGTCATCCACAGACACTATTTACCGCAGGTTAAGGAGCGGAGTGGATCCTGCGTTCAGATTAACGGAGCTGTTTATAACCGACACCGAGATTCACATCTGATTTAAACGTTTCCGCTTCAGGACTTTGTTTCTTTGAAATTTGCCGTCGTTTGGTTTTGGAAGAAAATGTCTTCAGACGAGGACAGAGCGAAGGAGATTCTGAAGGGCTTTAAACTGTATCCTTTAAAGTTGTGGTGCTGAAACGGCTTCGCTCCAATCGGATATGCTCTGAGCTTAGTGCACTAGAGAGGGTGAGTGGTGACGGCGCGGATCTCTGCTTTCTAGTGCCCTTCAGATTAGTAAGACTCGATGTGAAATGCAGGCGGGTTCGGTTAGCGATACCTGCTAGCGCAATGCTTTTTAAATGATGGAGATAATCTGAGATAATCTGAGATAATCTGTTTATCTTTAAACAAAGAAATGATCGATCAGTGTGTCCTTAATGACGTGTTTGAATGTGAAATCTGAATGGTTTAAAACTCTAAATCTTTGATAGTCATTTGATGTAAGTCTGGATTTAAAGCCATTAATTCTTCATTAAAATGAAATGCTGCTGTTTGTAATGTTTTAATCTGAGGAGTTCACTGTGATGAATCAAAATACACTGTGATGAATCAAAATCACTGTGATGAATCAAATACACTGTGATGAATCAAAATCACTGAGATGAATCAAAATCACTGTGATGAATCAAAATCACTGTGATGAATCAAAATCACTGAGATGAATCAAAATCACTGTGATGAATCAAAATCACTGTGATGAATCAAAATCACTGAAATGAATCAAAATACACTGTGATGAATCAAAATCACTGTGATGAATCAAAATACACTGTGATGAATCAAAATCACTGTGATGAATCAAAATACACTGTGATGAATCAAAATCACTGTGATGAATCAAAATACACTGTGATGAATCAAAATCACTGTGATAAATCAAAATCACTGTGATGAATCAAAATCACTGTGATGAATCAAAATCACTGTGATGAATCAAAATACACTGTGATGAATCAAAATCACTGTGATAAATCAAAATCACTGTGATGAATCAAAATACACTGTGATGAATCAAAATCACTGTGATGAATCAAAATACACTGTGATGAATCAAAATACACTGTGATGAATCAAAATACACTGTGATGAATCAAAATCACTGTGATGAATCAAAATACACTGTGATGAATCAAAATACACTGTGATGAATCAAAATCACTGTGATGAATCAAAATACACTGTGATGAATCAAAATCACTGTGATGAATCAAAATCACTGTGATGAATCAAAATCACTGTGATGAATCAAAATCACTGTGATGAATCAAAATACACTGTGATGAATCAAAATCACTGTGATGAATCAAAATCACTGTGATGAATCAAAATACACTGTGATGAATCAAAATCACTGTGATGAATCAAAATCACTGTGATGAATCAAAATCACTGTGATGAATCAAAATCACTGTGATGAATCAAAATCACTGTGATGAATCAAAATCACTGTGATGAATCAAAATCACTGTGATGAATCAAAATCACTGTGATGAATCAAAATCACTGTGATGAATCAAAATCACTGTGATGAATCAAAATCACTGTGATGAATCAAAATCACTGTGATGAATCAAAATCACTGTGATGAATCAAAATACACTGTGATGAATCAAAATCACTGTGATGAATCAAAATCACTGTGATGAATCAAAATCACTGTGATGAATCAAAATCACTGTGATGAATCAAAATCACTGTGATGAATCAAAATACACTGTGATGAATCAAAATCACTGTGATGAATCAAAATCACTGTGATGAATCAAAATCACTGTGATGAATCAAAATACACTGTGATGAATCAAAATCACTGTGATGAATCAAAATACACTGTGATGAATCAAAATACACTGTGATGAATCAAAATACACTGTGATGAATCAAAATACACTGTGATGAATCAAAATCACTGTGATGAATCAAAATACACTGTGATGAATCAAAATACACTGTGATGAATCAAAATCACTGTGATGAATCAAAATACACTGTGATGAATCAAAATCACTGTGATGAATCAAAATCACTGTGATGAATCAAAATCACTGTGATGAATCAAAATCACTGTGATGAATCAAAATACACTGTGATGAAAAATCAAATGATCACTGTGATGAATCAAAATACACTGTGATGAATCAAAATCACTGTGATAAATCAAAATCACTGTGATGAATCAAAATCACTGTGATGAATCAAAATCACTGTGATGAATCAAAATACACTGTGATGAATCAAAATCACTGTGATGAATCAAAATCACTGTAATGAATCAAAATCACTGAAATGAATCAAAATACACTGTGATGAATCAAAATACACTGTGATGAATCAAAATCACTGAAATGAATCAAAATACACTATGATGAATCAAAGTCACTGTGATGAATCAAAATACACTGTGATGAATCAAAATACACTGTGATGAATCAAAATACACTGTGATGAATCAAAATCACTGTGATGAATCAAAATCACTGAAATGAATCAAAATCACTGTGATGAATCAAAATCACTGAAATGAATCAAAATACGCTGTGATGAATCAAAATCACTGTGATGAATCAAAGTCACTGTGATGAATCAAAATACACTGTGATGAATCAAAATACACTGTGATGAATCAAAATCACTGAGATGAATCAAATTCACTGAGATGAATCAAAATCACTGAGATGAATCAAAATACACTGTGATGAATCAAAATCACTGAGATGAATCAAAATCACTGAGATGAATCAAAATCACTGTGATGAATCAAAATCAAAAATACAAAATCACTGTGATGAATCAAAATCACTGTGATGAATCAAAATCACTGTGATGAATCAAAATCACTGTGATGAATCAAAATACACTGTGATGAATCAAAATCACTGTGATGAATCAAAATCACTGTGATGAATCAAAATCACTGTGATGAATCAAAATACACTGTGATGAATCAAAATCACTGTGATGAATCAAAATCACTGTGATGAATCAAAATCACTGTGATGAATCAAAATACACTGTGATGAATCAAAATCACTGTGATGAATCAAAATCACTGTGATGAATCAAAATCACTGTGATGAATCAAAATCACTGTGATGAATCAAAATACACTGTGATGAATCAAAATCACTGTGATGAATCAAAATACACTGTGATGAATCAAAATCACTGTGATGAATCAAAATCACTGTGATGAATCAAAATACACTGTGATGAATCAAAATCACTGTGATGAATCAAAATCACTGTGATGAATCAAAATCACTGTGATGAATCAAAATCACTGTGATGAATCAAAATCACTGTGATGAATCAAAATCACTGTGATGAATCAAAATACACTGTGATGAATCAAAATCACTGTGATGAATCAAAATCACTGTGATGAATCAAAATACACTGTGATGAATCAAAATCACTGTGATGAATCAAATACACTGTGATGAATCAAAATCACTGTGATGAATCAAAGTCACTGTGATGAATCAAAATACTCTGTGATGAATCAAAATACACTGTGATGAATCAAAATCACTGTGATGAATCAAAATCACTGAAATGAATCAAAATCACTGTGATGAATCAAAATCACTGAAATGAATCAAAATACACTGTGATGAATCAAAATACACTGTGATGAATCAAAATACACTGTGATGAATCAAAATCACTGTGATGAATCAAAGTCACTGTGATGAATCAAAATACACTGTGATGAATCAAAATACACTGTGATGAATCAAAATCACTGTGATGAATCAAAATCACTGTGATGAATCAAAGTCACTGTGATGAATCAAAATACACTGTGATGAATCAAAATACACTGTGATGAATCAAAATACACTGTGATGAATCAAAATCACTGTGATGAATCAAAATCACTGAAATGAATCAAAATCACTGTGATGAATCAAAATCACTGAAATGAATCAAAATACACTGTGATGAATCAAAATACACTGTGATGAATCAAAATCACTGTGATGAATCAAAATCACTGTGATGAATCAAAGTCACTGTGATGAATCAAAATACACTGTGATGAATCAAAATACACTGTGATGAATCAAAATCACTGTGATGAATCAAAATCACTGTGATGAATCAAAATACACTGTGATGAATCAAAATCACTGAGATGAATCAAATTCACTGAGATGAATCAAAATCACTGAGATGAATCAAAATACACTGTGATGAATCAAAATCACTGAGATGAATCAAAATCACTGAGATGAATCAAAATCACTGAGATGAATCAAAATCACTGTGATGAATCAAAATACACTGAAATGAATCAAAATCACTGTGATGAATCAAAATCACTATGATGAATCAAAATCACTGTGATGAATCAAAATCACTGTGATGAATCAAAATACACTGTGATGAATCAAAATCACTGTGATGAATCAAAATCACTATGATGAATCAAAATCACTGTGATGAATCAAAATCACTGTGATGAATCAAAACCACTGTGATGAATCAAAATACACTGTGATGAATCAAAATACACTGTGATGAATCAAAACCACTGTGATGAATCAAAACCACTGTGATGAATCAAAACCACTGTGATGAGTCAGTCTGCCCCGCACACACGTCCTCATGGCGACACGATGCTACAACCTACAAGGTTAGACTGCAACTGAGGTTCGAACCTGCGTTTAAACTTTAAAAGATCTGACTTCAAGTCGTTGATTAAAAAAGTTGGAACTCAGATTGGACCTTGTGTAATTCCGTCTGCTGCCTGCAGGGTGTGTGAGGAGCTTTTCATTTCATTACTCTGTATAATTACTCATGCATACATTAGATTAAAATTCACAGCGAGCTCCTCAGATGCTTTAAAAAGTTCTCAGAATCAAAGCAAACTTGTAAACTAAAGGGTCCGGCGCTGAGGATCAGATTAAATGAGCAGTTAGTTAAACAGGATGGTGTGTTTGACCTTCCTCAGGTGGTAAGTCCTAAATCCTCCACCTGCAGAACAGAACAGGGATTTGTGATCGTATGTTCCTAAAGTCCAGAACTGTCTCTGTGGTTCTTAACTCCTCTGAATACATCAAATGATTAAGGTTTCTCTAGAACAAAACGACCTATGTTTATTTTTGAAGTGTTGTCAGTGTGTGTGTGTGTTGTGAGTGAGTGTGTGTGTTGTGAGTGTGTTTCAGTTAGGATACAGTAAGAAAACAGTCAGTGCTTCTTTCTTTAGAGATGTGTTGTGTTGTGTTCGGTGGAAGTGGCGCCACTCGGGGGTAATTAAACTCACGGTTATTGTTTACATGTGAAAAGCACCGGTCCCCTGTGAGGCTACACTCTGCAGGTGTGATACCCCCCTCCCAGCACCACACACCATACAAACACACACACTTTGTATATACACTGTATTATATATATACTCTACATAAGCAGCGGGCTGTTCAGGTGTATGGTGTACGTTCTGCCGTGGTCTCCGGCTTTGTTCTCGCAGGCTGAACTCTTTCTGGAACCCTAAATACAGTAAATGCAGATTTGATGTCTTTACAGTTTTACTGTCCAGTTTCATGTCCAGTTAGTCCCCCCATCCATCAGAGAAAGGATGGAGATGCAGGCGTCCTGAAGAGCTACACGTCAGATGTTCATGACTTACAGCAGATTGATGTCATGAGCTTCTGCTCACTGAAGTGATGCCACATTCATCTTTACATTCAGCTGCTATGGAAACCTGAAGGTTAAAGGAAGGTGCACTCAGTCCTAACCCCTTTACTGTTAGGAGACTTTATTAATATTCACTCAATTAAATATTAATCACAGCTTTAGTTTTTTTTTTTGGTGGTGGTGGGGGGGGGAGGGGGGTCAGGGAGGCTGTTTTTGGGGAGGTCCAAACTTTTATTAGATTTTTCTCAGAGTGAGGGGGGGGGGGGGGGGTGAATACAGTATTTGAAGTTATTTCTTTAATGCTGCTGCAGTAACTGGATGAATCTGAGGGATGCTGAGACGGGGAAGGTTCTCTGGCAGGGAACCGAAGACCTTTCAGTCCCTGGTGTGGAACATGAAGGTAGAAGGTTTCCTTGGTTACAGGGACAGTGTAGAGCTTCAGTCAGTCACATCACAGCTGGAGCAGACTGATTCTGTTAGCAATGTCCCTGCATACTGCCTCCACACTCATCATCATCATCACCGTCATCATCATCATCATCATCATCATCACTACCTGTTTTCATTTCAGTGTCTCACTGAATCCTCAGGTGTAACAGTCAACTTTCCACTGAGCTCTCTGTCTCAGAGAACGTGATGATGTCATAAATCTAATCACTTGTATGAGCTGTACATACCAACAATATGATAACATTCAATCAGACTCATCAGAATCGCTGTGAACTTTCACCTCATCACAATAGAGTTCAGAATCTCAAACCTGAATATAGAACACAACCTTCATCATCATCATCACGACGGCATCACAGCGTCACCAGCTACAGCATCTTTATTATTTAAACAGATTCCATTGATGTCTTTAAAACATTTCAATCACAGAGCTGAAAATAACAGTGATTATTTTGATTATAATGATTATAACTAATTATTTATAAGTGAACTGAAATATGAATGTTTATAATGTGTTTGGACTGAGTTAGATGTAAAACTCTTTTAGAGAAACATTATTTTTTTATCAACAATAAAGGTTTTTCTTTCAGCCCGAGTTCCAAAGAAGATCCTGAAGTGCAAGTCAGTCTCCAGAGAGCTGAACTTCTCCTCCTCAGAGAAGCTGGAGAAGTTCCGTCTGGAGCAGAAGGTTCTCTTTAAAGGCCAGTGTTTAGAAGGTCTGTATCTGTTCAGGTGAGTCACAGCTGGACAGATGTTGCTCTCTCAGGTTTAATCCTCTTCATCGTTCTCCTCTTCTCATCAGAGTGGTTCTTTGAGTTTGGTTTTGTGATTCCAAACTCCACCAACACGTGGCAGTCTTTAATCGAAGCTGCGCCGGAGTCTCAGATGATGCCTGCCAACGTTCTAACGTAAGAACTCTGAACTTACTCTGAAACGCATTCCCACAGAACTGCAGCACCAGGGTTCTCCATCTCCACATGCGGTGGATCATTAAGAACAGAGAACCACATCCTGAATGGTCTAATCAGATTTATGAGACTGATGTATTAATTGATGTTCTGATTGCTTTGCAGTGGGAACGTAGTGATCGAGACAAAGTTCTTTGATGACGAGCTTCACGTCAGCACGTCCAGAGTACGGCTGTTCTACGTCTGAAGGTCTTCTCCTTTTTTACTCCTGTGTTCTGTGAAAGAGACACGACGAGACTCTGTGGTACCAACTCCGCCGCGACGTCATCACCAACGGGGCCAGCCAATCAAATTTCAGGTCACATGATCAATCAGATGATCGAATAAGACTTTGAGAATAACGAGGTTCTTTTCATTTTGTTCCCGTTAATGTTTTTATTTAAACATTCCTCCGGCGCTTACAATCAGGTCCTGTTCCCTTCATCTCAGTTCCATAAAGCTGTAAGGTATCAGGTGATACAGAGCCGCCATGCCTTCTTCCCCTGCGCTGTGGATTTTACTGCTGTAGGTACGAGAATGTCCGCCTCCTCTGTGTCACATGACCTTTTATTTTTATTAACATTAACCTCTGAACTTTTACTGTTTATTTAAATTCTTTATTAAAACCTTAAAAACGCTTTTTGTCTGTCTGTCTGATTTTAACACACACACACTGCACATTAAACACACACACACACACACTGCACATTAAACACACACACACACACTGCACATTAAACACACACACACACACACTGCACATTAAACACACACACACACACTGCACATTAAACACACACACACACTGCACATTAAACACACACACACACACTGCACATTAAACACACACACACACACACACTGCACATTAAACACACACACACACACACTGCACATTAAACACACACACACTGCACATTAAACACACACACACACACACACACTGCACATTAAACACACACACACACACTGCACATTAAACACACACACACACACACACACTGCATTAAACACACACACACACTGCAATTAAACACACACACACACACAACTGCACATTAAACACACACACACACACTGCACATTAAACACACACACACACACACACTGCACATTAAACACACACACACACTGCACATTAAACACACACACACACACACTGCACATTAAACACACACACACACACTGCACATTAAACACACACACACACACACACTGCACATTAAACACACACACACACACTGCACATTAAACACACACACACACACTGCACATTAAACACACACACACACACTGCACATTAAACACACACACACACACACACTGCACATTAAACACACACACACACACACACTGCACATTAAACACACACACACACACACACTGCACATTAAACACACACACACACTGCACATTAAACACACACACACACACACACACACTGCACATTAAACACACACACACACACACACACTGCACATTAAACACACACACACACACACTGCACATTAAACACACACACACACACACACTGCACATTAAACACACACACACACACACTGCACATTAAACACACACACACACACTGCACATTAAACACACACACTGCACATTAAACACACACACACACACTGCACATTAAACACACACACACACACTGCACATTAAACACACACACACACACTGCACATTAAACACACACACACACACTGCACATTAAACACACACACACACACACACACTGCACATTAAACACACACACACTGCACATTAAACACACACACACACACTGCACATTAAACACACACACACTGCACATTAAACACACACACACACACACACACTGCACATTAAACACACACACACACACACACACTGCACATTAAACACACACACTGCACATTAAACACACACACACACACTGCACATTAAACACACACACACACACACCTAAAAACTGCCTCAGGCACTGTTACCATGACAACCTACCACAACATCAAACTGTGGTCGTCATGGAAACTGCTCTTCACTGTTGGTACTGTAATGATTACAGGCAGATGAAGTACTGAGGGTGTGTGTGTGTGTGTGTGTGTGTGTGTGTGTGTGTGTGTGTGTGTGTGGTTGGTAGCTGAAGCTCTGCTGTCCGTCAGTCCGTCCACTTTCAGCTGTAAGTGCTCTCTCCACAGGTGATGGTGTGATGGTGTGATGGTGGTGCTTTGTTGAGGGCGTGCTCCTCTCAGGATGATGGATGTTTTAGAATGCAGCATCTTTTCTCATCTCTCGACTGTTTCTTGCCTCTCTTTGTTGTTGTTGTTGTTAACTGTTAAAGGGGTGGAGCTTGTGGTTAATTTTAATGATAGTGTTTTATTCTACTACAAGTGAATGAAGTGTAAAATTAATTAAATAAAGATGGAGATAATTTTCGGCAGTGAAGGTGGTGATATTTGGGGGTTGGTGTTAGAAGGGGGCTGAAGGTGGTCCCTTTGGTATAACAGCTTTCAGTCTTCTGTGATTTATCTGGAAGAGCATTTGCAACAGACATTGATGTTGGATGACTGGTCCTGGCTCACAATCGCAGTTCTAATTCATTCCAAAGATGTTGGATGGGCTTGAGATCAGGACTCACCTCACTATATCAGGACTTACCCAACTATGTTTGCTGGATCTGACTTTGTGCTCGGGGGTTCTGTCATGATGGAACAGAAAGGAACCTTCCCTGATCTGTTCACACAAGGTCTGGAACATGGTTGTCTAAAACAGACAAGCAGAGGTTTGGGTTTCTTCACCTAAATGTAGTGATTGAGAGGTGTGTCCTAATACTTTTGTTTCTATGGTCACACTGGCCCTCGGGTTCACAGCAGGTTTGATTCAGATTCAGATCTGTTTGTGGCAGCAGCAGCCCTCTGATACTGTTGCTCTGCCTGGGCTTCCTGTTTTCATACATGCTAACTTCCTGTGGTGAGAAACGAACCAGATGAACATACCACGGTCCGATCTCCAGCTCAAAGCTCCAGGGTCCACAAGAGTTTGGGTTTTCCTCTGAGTTCTGATCCCTAAAAACATGCTTTTGTGTTTCATTCAGCAGCTGGAAGCAGCTGAGAAAAGTGTCTCTGTCTTCATTTTAGTTCCATATTGTGATGAGGTTACAGTTTTAAACTTGTTTTTTTGAAACCTGCAGATCCGGATCCATCAGGCAGAACCTCAGTCTCCTTGGTTCAGTTCTAATGGCTGTTCATCTGATCTGTTGTTGTTCACACTCACTCTGTGGATGGAGGGCTGAATTCTGATGTAGGATTCATTCATCTGCTGCGATGTGAACAGTGAGCTTCTGAAGTTCTGAAAACCAGCTGATTCACCAGGACACTGCTTTTAATCTGGAATCTTTCTGAATACTTTTACAAACCTGAGACATGCTCAGAGACTGACTCATGTGGACCTGTAGTTGT
This sequence comes from Corydoras sp. C115, assembly GCA_019802505.1. Lineage (NCBI taxonomy): Eukaryota > Metazoa > Chordata > Actinopteri > Siluriformes > Callichthyidae > Corydoras > Corydoras sp. C115. The sequence continues at coordinate 879,974 of JAFMOC010000099.1, read as the reverse complement.
AAACATTGAGATCCACACCCAGACTTCCTCAGACCTCTGAACATGTCTGTCATGTCTTCACAGGTCTGCAGAAGAAGCTGGTTTTTCTTTCACCTGGTTCCCCAAAATTCCTCCTACTCCTCAAATCCCTCCTCTCTCTCCTCCCGCTTTCCACGCTGACTGCAGTTTAACTGGCGGCTTGCTGTTTCCTGAAGCTTCACTTCTTTCCTGCACCATGGCCTTTTATGGTAAGAGTCTGATGGAGCAGATGGGAGGAGGGGGACAGCTGGGAACGGTGAAGGCCCCAGAGGGTAAAATGAACAGAAGAGCAACCTTTCAACTGCAATGGAAAAGAAATGGTCAAAAAACTGGATGATGCACAACATACACATATGAACAAAGAGACAATGTATTTATTTTCATAAGACACTTCTTCTAAACAACTTTAACATTTTTTCTTTAGAGTCATCTTTAATTAAAAGAGTTGAAATGACCCTCTTTCTAAAATACTTTCATTCAGTCTATGTTAAAAGCCTAGTGTTCACTTGGTCTTAAAGTCCACTTTTAAAGATGGCACAGCATTTGGATTGCCCTATGTAGGCTGCATGTTTAGTGTACAGAAAGCTATTTAGGACACTGTTCTGCATACAGGAACGTGTCTGTGTGCAAAATCACATTGATGTAAAACTGTTTAGCATTAAACAATAATTAAAACAGTCTCTTATTCCTTTAATTTGTAAAGATTCAAATGATTTTCAGTTTTTTATTTTATTGAGTGTGCAGAGCTCAGCGTTATTGTTCTGAGGTTCTCATTAGAGAAGCAGACAGGGTTCTGTGTGGGAGATCAGAGACACAACGCTGGCTTTATATTCACCAAACTTCATCAATCCATCTGCTTCTGCGTTCAGTCTGATCACAAAGCCGCTGAGCCTCTGTGACTGAAATAACTTTAAATAACCCACTTCCCTCAAAGTTCAACAGGAAATGTCTCATTTTCAGAGAAAAGTGGACTTAATGTCGTCCTTCTGTCCCACAAAGAACATTCTGATGGAACAGTAGCACAGCTTCAGGGTTTTATATAATGTCTGGTGCAGGGTGTTTAATCAGAGTGTTTACACTTTATAAAGCTGATCAGATTGATAGATGTTCGTACATTTTGAGAACACTGCTGTTTATACCACGCGCTTTATGGGGGGGGGGGTTACACCCTGGAGCCCTACAAACGGCTCCGGGACGAGGGCAAGTTACAACTATAAACCGGATCCGAACCCACTCGGTGTGTGTGTGTGTGTGTGTGTGTGTGTGTGTGTGTGTGTGTGTGTGTGTGTGTGTGTGTGTGTGTGTGTGTGTCGGTTCGTTCCGTTGCTGGTTCTCGCCGTGGTTTTACTGTTTCCCCACGTGTCGAATCGCGCATGCGCACTGATATGGCGTCCCGCGCGTCGCTGTTTAGTCTTTGAAGTTCGCGCACGCGCAGTAAAGACCACGTCCTCACCCGCACAGCCATTTCATGCGTCCTGCACGCGCACAGTGTCATCATGGTGGAACAACAGCCTCATTGTTACTGAGTGTGTGTGTGTGTGAGTGTGTGTGTGTGTGTGAGTGTGTGTGTGTGTGTGAGTGTGAGAGTGTGTGAGTGTGTGTGTGAGTGAGAGTGTGTGTGTGGGTGAGAGTGAGTGTGGGTGAGAGTGTGGGTGAGAGTGTGTGTGTGTGTGAGTGTGTGTGAGTGTGTGTGTGAGAGTGTGTGTGTGTGTGAGTGTGAGAGTGTGTGAGTGTGTGTGTGAGTGAGAGTGTGTGTGTGGGTGAGAGTGTGTGTGAGTGTGTGTGAGTGTGAGAGTGTGTGTGTGAGTGTGTGTGAGTGTGAGTGAGAGTGTGTGTGTGGGTGAGAGTGTGAGTGTGTGGGTGAGAGTGAGAGTGTGTGTGTGTGAGTGTGAGAGTGAGTGTGTGTGTGAGAGTGAGTGTGAGAGTGAGTGTGTGTGTGTGTGAGTGAGAGTGTGTGTGTGTGAGAGTGAGTGTGTGTGTGTGTAATGTCATGGAAATGAAGCCGTGACGTCACCAGGCGGAGTCCCAGGTCCGTTGTGTTCAGTGATGAGTGTCGGGGTCTGTGGTTGTTCCGTTCAGTGGAGATGTTCCTCCTGATGGATGGATGGAGCTGCAGGTGTGATGATCTCAGGGTTCAGACGGTGCCTTCATAAAGAACACCATCTCAGAACCCGATCCAACCCGAGATCAGACTTATCTGCACAGAGGAGAAAATTAATTAAACCTTTATTTAGAAAGAACACAGATTTGGGATTCTGTTCTGTCAACACGTCATCATTTTTATTTATTAATATTTTATAAATCTACATTATATATAAATGTCCCGTTGCAGGTTAAACGCGTTCCATTTCATCAGTTACCACTAGAGGGAGACAACACACCATCTGTACATCCTTCATCAAACAAATCTGTCTGATCCAAACTAACAGAAGTGAACGAATAATACACCTTTATTTACAGATTAAAGACGGTGAGTAAAGATTAAAGACAGATTAAAGACAGATTAAAGACGGTGAGATTTATTCTCTTTGTAAAGTTTATCTTTGTTTTGCGCCTCCATCGTTCAGTGAGTTTATTCTGTTGAGGTTTATCACTCATCTGATCGGGGTTTAAACGGGACCTGCAGTTCAGACAGTCAGTGATGCAGATAAAGGTTTTTTAAACGTTATTTTTTTACTGTACACAGAGATGTGAACACCCCCCCCCCTCTCAGGTCACACTGAGAGAGTGTAAGTCAATTGCTTTGAATTGTGGAGTAGAACAATCTTTCAGTTATGAAGCAGTTTGGAGGAAGTGGCTCAAACAAAGTGTCCTTATCTGAGAGCAGTGAGTGGAACCACTGCAACTCGCTGCCTCATCACCTCACCTTACATCACCCCTCTGTTTATTCACACCATCAGCTCCAATGGCCCTCATGTCTCATAACGACTCAGAGCACAAACAGGTTTACTGAGAACTGGATGAAACTGATTTTTCATTAATGATGAACGCAGAAGATTTCAGTGTGAAACATTTAGAATGTCCACATGTTTAATGAAACCTCAGTGATTTTAAACTACAGCAGATCCACCACCATGCTTAACACTCAGCGGGCTTTCTGACCATCAGCACTTTTTGTTATATAATTCATCTCTCCAGGAACCCCATCATCAACAGAATGAGGAACTCCACATCTCCTGCTCTTCAATCTGATTTTTAGACTAATGGAAATTAAATTTCCGGTTCCTGATTAACGCTTGAGTCAAAAGCTGTTATTACACTCCAGCCCACTAGAGAGCAGCAGCTGGCCATTCGGTCGGTTACATAAAAAATCGTTTCCGTCTAGGACACAGTGAATTTAAACGAACCTATCTACTGTATTTAATTTTCTTTTGTGCTGCTTTTTGTTGATCATTAGTTAAGAGCATCTGTCCTTTAATTAAAGAAGGATCTTAATTAGCCACATCACTGAAAAAGTGAATGTTGCTATTTTAAAGTTCTCATCTCATTATCTCATTCTTCACATTGTAGGAATGTTGAAATGTATGAACCTTTTAAATTAAATCTCAAATGAAGTTCTGCAAAGAGAAAATCAGGATGAACAAGAAATTAAGCAGCGAAGGGCCTCGGACTCGCCCTCTGACCTCACTGCGGTGTGAACACAAATGAACATGCCTACCTCAAAGTGGACTCAGTAGTGACCCCTGAGGTAAATCACGGGTTATAGCCAGCTGCTCAGGTTTTGGGGACATCAACATTCTTATGCTGCTGTAATGACCTTTTCACTTCTTTTTTAATAATCTCTGCTGTTTTGTGTAAATCACTTCTCTCCAGCTGTTGGTGAGACCGTGTGTTCAAGTAACATCTTCAGATCTGAGGTAACAACACCAATGGTTTTAAACGAAATGGAGGTGTTTGAGTTTCAGAGTGTGTGAGCTGTCGTATTTAAATAAATGACGCAGTGCAGCAGGCAGTTGTGTTGCGGCTGAGCAGCTATCAGGGGACTAAAAAAAAACAGTATGAACTCGCTTTTCCTGGATCTCCACACTTCACCAGCCTGCCCCCCCCCCCTTCACCAGGGTCCCCCCCCCCGGGTCTGCTCCCCTTCTACAGGGAATAGCCTTCAGCATCATATTGATGCTGTAATATTAAAGCAATAACAGCAGTAATAATAATAATATTAATTAAAATGTTGTACATTTTCTCACAGAGTCTGAACTCGGTCTCAGGGTTCCTCTCCCGGGACGTCCCCGGCCCTGGAGCAGTAACAGGAGCGTCTCGGAGCTGGAGGTGGGAGCAGAGCTCAGCAGTGGGGATGGCTTCAGATCACATGACCTAGAGTACCAGACAGCGGCGAGTCAGGGGGATTTCCAACCAGGCTATTATTGTAACCCAAAATAGTCCTTATAGAGGCAACGGATCCGGATGCTGCTCTCTCATGGTCCAGCCCTGTGTTCTGATAATACTGTGATGATTCGGAGTCGGGGGTGGGTCAGATGGGGGGTGTTTATAACTGTTGGATGATTTAGCGCTCTTATTAAATCAACAATTTTGATTTTGAATCACTTTTATTTAATATAATTTATATAATTAATATATCAAAATATTTTTTCTATTTTACAATAAACTATATGACACATATGTAAACGAACAGTTTATAAGAAACGATGATCGCAAGAGTAATAAACTGCTGTGGTCCTGTCACATGATGAGCGAGGGTCTTCAATCATCTTACCCCAACACCCCCACACAGCTCCGGTGACAGAAAACTGTCATTAAACCTCAGCTTAATTCCTTCACTCCCACTTTCCTCCTGCATTTGTTTTCTTCACATTTTCTGTCTGTGTTGTTTTTACCTCTTATCTTATTTTTCCACACGGTGCAGAGAACCACCCTTATAGAGCGTTCAGAGTAAAAATGAAAGTGTTCTGTACAGAAAGAAAGAAAATGTGAAAGTAAAAGTTTTAAAACTCTGCTGCGGTGGTTTTTGTGAGAACAGGAGCTGTTTCACTTCTTCAGGCTTCAAATGATTTTGAAGCTCACTTTACTTTACAGCTGCAGCGACGAGGCTACATGCAGACTGAGAACTTCCTCCTCCTTTCCTCCTGTAAAGTTGTAAAAGTTCTTCTTTAATCATTTTAAACAGAACTGATAGAACCAAAGGCAATGTACATGAGCATGTTCTCCATGTTTCTGAGGCTTTACAGTTGTGTATATTCAAATGCATCTCAATCCACATTCAATCCATTTAGCTGAAAATAAAGTTCAGCTGAGTTTACTTTATGATAACAGATTTACATTAAAATGAAGTGCTGTGAATAAAGTAACCCCTCTGTTCTGGAGGCACAGCTGAGAATAAAGCCAGCCATCAGAAGCATCACTGAACCGTTCACACTCACTCCTGAAGCTCTGCATATGTACAGCTCTCATCCCTCCATTATCTTTCACTTTATCCTCTACTAGGGTCGGTGGGGGGGTTCCCCAACTAGGGTGAACGTTTCTGGCGCTGGGCAGATACACCCAGGACAGGAGGCCAATCTATCGCTGGGCACACACACACACTCTATATGGGATTCAATTGACCTTAATCCATTTTTTGGACTGTAGGAGAACCCGGAGGAAACCCACGCGGCCACGGGGAGAACATGGAAATTTCACCCAGTTTGGGATTCGAACCGGGACAGAGATCCGTTCCCTGGAACTTTACACCTCCAGGTTTTTTACAAACCCAAAGCGCGGGAGTGTTTCATGTCTGACGTGTGATTTGTCCAATCAGGTCACGCAAAGCGTCAACTCTGCGTTTGTTCTTTTCCGCTGTCCAATCAGAACACCGCAAGACGCCACACGGCATCGTTTTTTCGCCATCTTGGTGAGGACATGAAGGCGTTTGTATGTATTTTCGGTATGTTTTGGGTGTTTTATGCTTCTGTTTGTGTTTAAACGGTTTGTGTTTTGTTTACATCGATGTCGAACGGAACGCATTTTGTGATTTTAAAGGTGAATGGTGTTCGTCCTGGAGTCGGTGCGCCGGAACGCCCATGTTCGTTTATCAGACGTAAACGCGAAAGAACAAAAAGAAAGCCGCCATGAAAGCTTCAGATTTATCATCATCATCTTCATCATCTTCATCTTCATCATCATCATCATCATCATCATCTTCATCATCATCTTCATCACCGAAACAGGTCTTTATTCGGACTGACCGTTCCACTGCTGCGGCCTCCGAACAGACCGCCGGCCTGCAGCCGTCACACCCTGCAAACTGTTCTGCGATCAGATTCTCATTTGGTCTGTGACGCGAAGCTACAAAAGATAAGACCCAACGCTGACCCCAAATCAGTGCTATCTGTCTGCGCACAGTCCGGGGGCGGGGCTAGGAAACGTCAATCAAATGTAGGGGGTTGAACCGAAGCAGCTGAGCCGCAACGTTCTGCTTTCATCTCTGAATAATCTGAATAATCTGACCTTGATTCATTCTCATCATACAAACCTTTAAAATCATAACATAATTAATCACAGATATCAATCATCACCTGATGATTAACTGATTATAAACTCAACAATCAATCAGAACGTTACGTCACAGACTGAAACGTCACCGTGATGGTGTAGGCCGTTTAAGAAAACGACAAACTGCAGATTATGAATGATAACTCTGAATTAAAGACAAACATCCGCTGCCGCCTCTCTGAATGTCTCTGAATGTCTCTGAATGTCTCTGGATGTCTCTGGATGTCTCTGGATGACTCTGGATGTCTCTGAATGTCTCTGAATGTCTCTGGATGTCTCTGGATGACTCTGAATGTCTCTGAATGTCTCTGGATGTCTCTGGATGTCTCTGAATGTCTCTGGATGTCTCTGGATGACTCTGAATGTCTCTGAATGTCTCTGGATGACTCTGAATGTCTCTGGATGTCTCTGGATGACTCTGAATGTCTCTGGATGTCTCTGGATGACTCTGAATGTCTCTGAATGTCTCTGGATGTCTCTGGATGACTCTGAATGTCTCTGGATGACTCTGAATGTCTCTGGATGTCTCTGGATGTCTCTGGATGAACAGGTGCTCTTTGCTTTTCCAGGTGAGTTCCCTGCAGAGTAAGGCGCGCGGGTTCCTCATCAGTGACCCAGAAAGCCGCCTCGCCATCGCGGTCCAAATGCTGTCCATTGTTCACTCCGGCGAGACCTGTCAACCAATCACAGATCACTGCCCGCCTGTTTAACCACGCCCTCGCCTCGGTACCGAGGCGCATCCCCACGCCCACTTTTTGGGGAAACTCCGCCCACTTGTCTATATTAAGGGCCGCGCAGGCGGAGGAGTTCGGCCACAGGCACCAGCTCCACCTTCACTTTCCCTCAGCGGCTGGAGGACACAGCGGGTCCTTTATTCTCATCATCATCCCATCTTCATCATCCTCATTATTATTATTTTAAATTCTTATTGTTCAGCTTTTATCCCGATCGCTTTTGGAGAGAAATGGCTGACACAAAGGTGGACACCAGCTCGGAAATCTCCGTCAAGGTAGGGGCTCCTGCACACGGGCAGCGTCCAGTCTGCGCTCCGGGACATTGGGATCGATTCCTCTGGACTCGGAGGTGGACTCGGCTTTGTGAGCGTGGATTCTCCGTGACGTGGAGGCGCCGCGCCGCGCCGCGCCGTGTGGAGCGCTTTCCCCGGGCGTGATGCGCGGGTCTGTCCGTGTCCGCGGGTCCCTGTGCCGCTCGGACTCTGCCTTCTGGCTTTGTCCTCGTTCGAGTCTTTGTTGCGCGCCTTTCACTTCCCTCTTCCTTCAGCGCCTTTCAGCCGAGCGGCGCGGCGCGGCGCGGATCCCTCCTTCAGATGCGGCGCGGCTCAGCGCGGATCCCTCCTTCAGATGCGGCGCGGCTCAGCGCGGCGCGGCGCGGATCCCTCCTTCAGATGCGGCGCGGCGCGGCTCAGCGCGGCTCGGCGCGGCGCGGCTCGGCTCGGCGCGGCTCGGCTCGGCGGCGTTGCGCTGCGGCTTCGGATGGAGAGTTGGAGCGCGGCTCTGCGCTCTTCCTCCGGGGTGATGGAGGATGCCGCTCCGTGCAGCCCCCAATGCGGTGAATGAGTGCTGATGACAGAGTTAGTGTGTGTGTGTGTGTGTGTGTGTGTGTGTGTGTGTGTGTGTGTGTGTGTGTTAGTGTGTCGGATTTGCGCGCTGACGGATCCTCCTCCCCTGCCGCATTTCGTTTGAAGTGTCCGGAGCGCGGCTCTGAATGAGGATCGAACCCGTTCCCTGATTGGGGTGAAGTCTCTGTCTCTGTCCTCTGTCCTCTGTCCTCTGTCTCTGTCTCTGTCCTCTGTCTCTGTCCTCTGTCCTCTGTCTCTGTCCTCTGTCTCTGTCTCTGTCTCTGTCCTCTGTCTCTGTCCTCTGTCCTCTGTCCTCTGTCCTCTGTCCTCTGTCCTCTGTCCTCTGTCTCTGTCCTCTGTCTCTGTCCTCTGTCTCTGTCTCTGTCCTCTGTCTCTGTCCTCTGTCTCTGTCCTCTGTCCTCTGTCTCTGTCCTCTGTCTCTCTGTCCTCTGTCTCTGTCCTCTGTCCTCTGTCTCTGTCCTCTGTCTCTGTCCTCTGTCCTCTGTCCTCTGTCCTCTGTCTCTGTCCTCTGTCTCTGTCCTCTGTCCTCTGTCCTCTGTCCTCTGTCTCTGTCCTCTGTCTCTGTCTCTGTCCTCTGTCCTCTGTCCTCTGTCTCTGTCCTCTGTCTCTGTCCTCTGTCCTCTGTCCTCTGTCCTCTGTCCTCTGTCTCTGTCCTCTGTCTCTGTCCTCTGTCCTCTGTCCTCTGTCTCTGTCCTCTGTCCTCTGTCTCTGTCCTCTGTCCTCTGTCTCTGTCCTCTGTCCTCTGTCCTCTGTCCTCTGTCCTCTGTCCTCTGTCCTCTGTCCTCTGTCCTCTGTCTCTGTCTCTGTCCTCTGTCTCTGTCCTCTGTCCTCTGTCCTCTGTCTCTGTCTCTGTCTCTGTCTCTGTCCTCTCTGTCTCTGTCCTCTGTCCTCTGTCCTCTGTCCTCTGTCTCTGTCCTCTGTCTCTGTCCTCTGTCCTCTGTCCTCTGTCCTCTGTCTCTGTCCTCTGTCCTCTGTCTCTGTCCTCTGTCCTCTGTCCTCTGTCTCTGTCTCTGTCTCTGTCTCTGTCCTCTGTCTCTGTCCTCTGTCTCTGTCCTCTGTCCTCTGTCTCTGTCCTCTGTCTCTGTCCTCTGTCTCTGTCTCTGTCCTCTGTCTCTGTCCTCTGTCCTCTGTCCTCTGTCTCTGTCCTCTGTCTCTGTCCTCTGTCCTCTGTCCTCTGTCTCTGTCTCTGTCCTCTGTCTCTGTCTCTGTCCTCTGTCCTCTGTCTCTGTCCTCTGTCTCTGTCTCTGTCCTCTGTCTCTGTCTCTGTCCTCTGTCCTCTGTCTCTGTCCTCTGTCTCTGTCCTCTGTCCTCTGTCCTCTGTCCTCTGTCTCTGTCCTCTGTCTCTGTCTCTGTCTCTGTCTCTGTCCTCTGTCTCTGTCTCTGTCTCTGTCTCTGTCTCTGTCTCTGTCCTCTGTCCTCTGTCTCTGTCCTGAACGGGTGGATGTAAGGTGAGGTTGCGGATGTTAAAGCGCACGCGCAGCAGGGTTCGGTTCTTGGAGACTTTATCAGCTGAACTTGTGAATAAATGTTGAAGTTCCGCTGCAGTGTGCGCATGCGCAGAGGGGCCCGGCCGCGCTTTGTTGGGCTCCTGGCACCTTTATTACAAACATCAAAGCGTCCGCGGCCGCCCGCCGCTCACTGAGGTTAGCGCGAAACGCACCGTGACGTCATGGAGGGGGCGTTACTCTACCGATCAGCGATTATTAATACAGCCCGTTTCCACAACATCAGCGTTCTAATGACTTCAGTCTGAGGGTCACGAGTGAAACGAATAAAGATGTTTCCAAATCAGTTCATATAACAAGATAATCATAATAATCATAATAATCATAATAATCATAATAATCATAACAAGATACGATCCACAATCCTTTAATTACAGAAGAGAAACGCGGATGATAATCCAGACTATAGATTATATGAGACTATGGCGGTCGCTATTGTTCTCTCTCTCTCTCTCTCTCTCTCTCTCTCTCTCTAATCTAACAGTCTGGTTCTGCTTCTCGTGCTTCACTCCTATTGGCTGCGGTAATGATTGGCGCGGTATAATCTGGGAGTTGTAGTCTTTGTGCGGGCGTGTCCTCGGCGGAGTCTCTGGTGTGCAGTGTTTGTTGGAGTGCATCTGGTCGGCACTGAGGTCGTGTGTGTGTGTGTGTGTGTGTGTGTGTGTGTCTCAGATTACAGAAGTTGTGTGAGGTGGGGGGAGTGGGGGGGGGGGAGTGGGCGGTGATGGAGGAGCGCGGCTTCAGCGGCTGTTCATAAGAAATTAAAAAACGCTACGCGGCTGACTGAAGCTCCAGCAGCGAAGTGTAATCATTTACATTTAATCATTAAATCATTAAATCATTTAATCATTTACATTTAATCATTTAATCATTTAATCATTTAATCATTTAATCATTTAATCATTAAATCATTTAATCATTTAATCACAAGGGCTCTCGATTACAGGACCTCAAAGAGAAGAAGCTGGCCGACGAGGAAGCAGAGAACGGAAAGGACGCAGCAGCCAATGGAAACGCAGTAAGACTTCACCATCAGGTTCCTCAGATGTTCAGAATTCAACATCAACTTAGAACAGAAGAGAAGAGGAAATAGATCCCACTAAACTTCTTAATGATTTAAACTGAACGGAGAACACTTTGTTTTTGTTTTATTTCTTGGTCCTGATGCTGAGCCTTTAGTACATGATTTACTCAACTTTATAGTTTGAGGTTTTGGGTTTGAAATATAGTCCTTAATTAGTAATATTTCTACAGGATAATGAGGAGAATGGAGATCAGGAAAATGAAGTAGAAGAAGAGGAGGATGATGTTGGTGAAGAGGATGATGAGGAGGATGATGTAGAGGGTGAGTAAGGTGGTGCTGTAGCCAAAGGGCCGTGTTCGTCACTGACGTGAAAAGACTAAATCACCAGATTTCATAAAGGAAACTTCAATGAGGTTCAGGTACAAAGTGCTTTATGGTTCAACATGGAGAACTGAAATGTCTGAGCAGCTCTGAACTGCTTCCTAAACTGAACCCCAGGTTCTTCTGTTCTCCACAATGCAGTGACCATGTTTCACCACGAGGAGAGATGCTCGCACAGTTCTCAACTCCAGTGCACGGTTTTGGGAGATTTGTACTTTTGTTATTCCCTACGTCAAGAAAAAGATTCCAAATCACCACTTGATATCCCAGATGTTTCAAAGTCCTGTTCCCCCATGGGACCTCCAAAAATATCTAATTAATATATGAACAAGAATATATGAACAGATGGTACCATGAGAAATAAAAGTGTAACTGTTGCCATAGTAATCGGTCAGTTCAGTCTAGGAATATTCATCACCTTCCTGATCCTCCATGCTCATATGCAGCTGACCCTAAACCTACACCACAGAAACCTGGAAACACAAATTACAAACAATAGTAATAATAAAACTCAATACCTTCAAAAACAGACCTGTGTGTGTGTGTGTGTGTGTGTGTGTGTGTACACACAAAGCCCTCTCACACACTCAGACTTGCTGAAAGGAGACCAGTTCCCATCTGCTCATTCTGTAGATCAAATACTTCTGTAAAACATATCCTCTTTTCCTGAGAACAGTTTAACAAAACCAATCTTCAAAACCTGAACTAAAAATCATTTCATATAATCACTTTATGCAACTTAGAAACCCACGATCAAAGCCTCAGTAACTGACATGATGTTAATCAAATCAACAACCACTACTTTAATCATTTATCACAAAGTTAAAATCATGTTGTGCCCAGCGATAGATTGCCCCCCTGTCCTGGGTGTATCTGCCCAGCGCCTGAAATGTTCTCCCCATCCATGGGGAAACCCCCCCCCCCCCCCCCCCGCGACCCTAATAGAGGATAAAGCGGGAGTTAATGAATGAATGAATGAATGAATAAAATCATGTTGTAGATTTCAAACCAACTGAATCTGAATCTGAAGCTGACCAGATATTTTAAAGAATGGTCTCAGTTCTGCATCGCAACAGCCATTCAGCTGAATTATTATTTAATAATAATATAATTAAATTAAATATGAGCACATACTATTTAAAAGAACTAAACCTCCTAAATAGATATATATTTTTGCTAATATGAGATTTTTCGATACTTCTAGCAGGTTTCATCAGAAGGCAGTTTTGTAGAAGCAGTAGTTTTGAGTTTAATGCTTTAGCTTTTTAATAAGCTCCTTCCTCTTTGCAGGTGATGAAGATGAGGAGGATGACGAGGCCGAAGGTGGAACTGGAAAACGGGCGGCTGAAGACGATGACGAAGACGTGAGTGCAGGGTCTCGGTGCCTACAGCTCCGCCGCCGGACGCCTCATTAATCCACTCTGTACTTGTTTTTAGGATGAAAATGTGGAAACCAAGAAACAGAAGACTGACGACTAAGTGGGCGGAGCTACTGAATGCCCCTCCTCCTCCCCTCCTGTTGCCGCTGAGGGGACCATGGTCATCATCCAGTAGAGTTCAGCATCCGTAAACACGCCCAACTGCAAATTTTGTAGAAACAACCAAGATTTCAAAGCTCTACCTTCTTACAAAAAGTACTTTAAAAGGAGAATTTGTTTGTATTTTTATTTACATTTTATATTTTTGTACATATTGTTAGGAGGTCAGCCATTTTTGACAGTGATCTCTGGTTACCAAACGGTGCTTTGAAGTTGAAGCCTCTCTGCGAAATAGATTTTCCTCGTGGTCTGATCGTGTCATGTGATCTCAATTGTTAAAAAAAAAAAAAAAAAAAAAACACAAAAAAAATCTAAAAAGTTCAAAGAGCATTCCAGTTGTGTCTGTACATCAGTTGTACCATACGTAGTCGGTTTGTATGAGATGCCAAGGCCGCGGAGAGTTTCCTCGAATTTGTCTATTAAATTGCTATCTATTGTGGCCTGTTTGATGTATGTGTGAAAGTGCTGTGCGACAATAAATCCAAATTTTATTTTGGTTGTTTCTTTTTTTTTCATTTGTAATAAAAGTTTTTTTTTTTGGATGTTTTTAGAGGAGCTCTTTCGGTCGCAGTTGTGGAATTATGAACAAGCATCAGTTTCAGATATATGCACCTCACTCACAGGAATCTGTCACAGGGAAAAATGTACGTCAATGTAAATTATTCATGCCTTAAACCTCAAGTACCGCTATAAATGATATTGAATTAAAGATGTTTGGTTGTGTGAATTATTCTGTTATGTACACAAGGTACACATCCACAGGTAAGAGAAGGGCCTTCCCCAAACTGTTCACACAAGCCTATCCCAGCTCTCACTGTCTAAAGGGAGGACCCTGTTCAGTTCTTATTAAGTGTTTCTTTACCTTCCAAATATTATGTTTTCATTCAGACATGTTTATCTGAAGCTGTTTAGAGAAAGTTAAGACAGCAGCCAAAATGAAATGTAATATTACACCCAGCTTCCCTTTGATCTAAAGGACTGTCTGAATGGGTGAGTAAAGGTGTCCATCTCAGATATAGAATATAATGAAATGTTATAATAATGGCGCTTTGAAAGTCGTTTGGATGTTAGCGCCCTCTGCTGGTGAGTGGAGAGAATTACAGCAGAATTACTCTCACAAACGCATCAGTTACTTTATTACAAATAATTATCATTATTAATGATTGAACGACTTTTCATTTAGTTTTGATGATTTAAGTTGAAGACACCACCTGACCGCATCGTGGGCTTTGCGATCACGTGGTATAAATGTTTCCGTCTCTAAGCCCCGCCCTCATATTCACCTGTCTGTTAAAAGTGAATCACTTCCTGTGGATGAGATGGACATGACAGGATCTGCGGAGTCATTTGGGATTCGGTTCATTATGATTTGGATTTTAAAGAGGAGTTTGGGTTTCGTTGGGTTCACCTGTACTGATTCAGTGCCTCGGCTCGGAGCCGACACCGCAGTGCTGCTGGAGGTTCTCTGTTCAGTTAGTTTGATGATGATCAGTATGATTTGATTTAATTTCCTTTAAAAGCCCGAAATCATTTCACTCATTAACATAAGAGCTAATTACATTTAGAGTTAAAGTCCGAAGTTAAGGTTAAACCCAAAAAGCTTAAGTTTAATCTCTTAATCAGCTTTCGAGGTAATTTTAACTCTTTGTTGTTGTTGGAGCTCAGTGGCAGAGCAGGAAGAGTTCCTCTAAAGCCTGATCTGTGATCAGTGATCAGTGATGAGTGATGAGTGAGTGAGTGAGCGAGGGAGTGAGTGAGTGAGTGAGTGAGTGAGTGAGTGAGTGAGGGAGTGATGTGGAGCTGCAGGGCTGAAGGACAGCGTATGGGATGGAGCTCATGAAGCTGCGACTCAGAGTAATGTATCACTCTTTAAATCTCTCACTGAACTCATCCAGAGGAACTCACACAGACCAGGAACCTTCTGTTCAGAAACCAGGAACCTTCTGTTCAGAAACCAGGAACCTTCTGTTCAGATCTCAGATCCTTTAACCTCTGACATCACAGAACCGTAACACACTTTGTGTGGCACGTCCAGTTTACTTTGAGGGATTCCTTTGAAATCTTATGGTTGCTCTGCCGTTGAGCTTCTGGATCAGAGCAGGATGAAGGTTCAGTTGGGTTTCTTGTTACAGTAACGTTTGGTTTATATTTAGTTTGATGGAAAATGTATAAAATATGTTTATAAAAGTTTACGGTGGTGGATGCTTATTTACTAACTCATTTATTCCATACATATAATGTTTAAAAGGAGGTGGGTTTCTCTGATGAATCCTCCTGAACAGAGATGATGATGATGATGATGGTGATGATGATGGTGGTGATGATGATGATGGTGGTGATGATGATGATGATGATGATGGTGGTGATGATGATGATGGTGGTGATGATGATGATGATGATGATGATGGTGGTGGTGGTGGTGGTTGATCTCTTTGTAACTGCTGCTGGATGATTTTTTTAACATCTTTTATGAGATCTGAATCTGATTCCTGATGTGTTCCAGTATCTGCTCAGTGTGTTTTATATGTTGACCACTGGGTGGCGCTACTGATTTCCCCACTTTTAGGCTTTGAAAGGACACTCGCAATGCATTAGGGGTAAAACTCTGGTCTTAAATCATCATAGGTCCAGAAACATTAGTGTAAAATGAACACACACAGAGTGTATGTTGTATGTTTGTGTAAGGTGTTTAAGAGCTGCAGTGTTCTGTTGCAGCCAGAAGGGGGCAGAAATGTTTTTTTATTGGATCTAAGTTGAATGATTGTGTTGTTTCTTTATTTGAGGTGATGATGATGATGATGATGATGATGATGTCACTGAATCCTGAAGTGCAGGGATGTGAATGATGAGGTTCAGCTCTGATCCTGGTGCAGACCTGATGTTTATCCATCAGTGTGTCATGTGACCATCCGTCTGCAGTCTGTTTTAAAGAGAGCAGGAACTTTAAACACTCCTGTATCCTGCGCTGAGCCTCATCCTCCAGCATCTCACACACACACACACACACACACACACACACATATCACATGGAACAGACCAGTACCACACACCCCTCAGCCCCGCCCTCCTCTGTTCTGTTGTATGGGTGAGCGGTGGAGGCGTGTGGATGTACAGAGCTGCAGGTTGTGTTCTGGGTTCTGGGGCGGGTTCCTCGCTGTGGAGCTTCATGCTGTTTGAAGGTATTTTTTGGAGGCAGTGAGCAGATGGTCCTCCCTCCAGCTCCTGCGCTGCTGCTCGTCCCTCCCCGAAGCGTCTGCAGCACCAGCGCTGCTATTCCAGTTTGATGTCAACGCTAACGTTCAGCCTCAGTATCAGTCTGACAGGAACATCACCGACAGGCTCTTTACCCAACAACCCACCATGTGACCACATCTCTCTCCCTCACTCAGAGGAACCCATGATGGAGAGGTGAGAGCTTAACCAGTTCCTCCTCCTGGATCTGTAACGATGTGAACTCATTAAGTTTAACGATGGAGACACAGCCTTCTGATAAAGTTTATTTTAATAAACATCTCTGTTCGGCTGAAGGTGAGTTTCATTTGTGTCTGAAACAAATCACTCCACCTGTTCTCTGCATTCACACAGCCGGCCACGCCCCTCCCGCCCTCCCAAAAATACTAACTAATTAAGAAGGACATTTAAACGACGTTTAATGTGAGTTCAGGCTGAGAGACTTTAAAGTCGTAGGATTTTTACAGAATCAACTTTTAGTGGATGTTTCTTTGTCCCGCTTTTAAACCTGAACCATTCTTCAGTTCAGTCCTATCCCTGCTGTCCTTGTTTGGAGCATCAGTGATCCTCAGTGTCTGATCAGAGTAAAGTGTGGAGCTTTCCCCTCTCTCTCTCTCTCTCTCTCTCTCTGTCTGTCCTTTAATCCTCCTCCTCCTCCTCCTCCTCCTCCTCCTCCTCCTCCTCCTCCTGTGCTCCATCATAAGCTCTCTGAGAGCAGGACTCTGTTCAGGCAGCATGGCTGCTCCGGAGCTTGGTGCTTCACATCTCTCTCCATCAGGCCACCGAGGGCACGGACACTGGCACAGCACAATGAAGGGGCACAGCGGGACGGAGCAGTGGGCAGCGTGGGAGGGTGCACTATCCATCCACCTGCTCCATCTCTGACCGGACTGATCCGAGTATCCGGCACGGACAGCATGTCTCCAAGCATCAAAAACTTGGACTGCGTATCTCCAATGTTGTGTCATTGCAAAGTGGCCTGCACCCACGGCACGGTCTCCCTGATGTTCGGATGTAAGGTAGGAGACGAGTCCCGATCGAACCCGAGCTCGGGCATCACTGCCCTAAACTAAAACTTCTTCAGGAAGGTGGAGGAAGGAGGTGTAGCTCCCTCTGTCTGTGATGTTCACTGATCTCACTGTACATCCAGAACGCCGCTCTGAATCCACACGGACAGGACGAACCGAGGACATCACACTCAGGACATTACATCTGTTTTCTACACCGTTTCTCTTTGAACGGTGTGTTTGGAACCTGTGGGTGTTTTGTAGTTGGTTTGTTCTCCCTGCTGTGGAGGAACTTCAGGTTTCCTCTGTCTCTAAATGATGAAATCATCAGTCTGAGGATGAGGATGAGGATCTGAGGATGTTTGATCACACTGTGCCTCACAACAGCTTGATGTGTTCAATCTGGCAACCCCGAACTGTAGCAGCTCTGAGAGTGAGATGGGGACAAAGTGCTGAATCTCGTAGATGAAAGGTTTTAGTGTTAAACTGAGGACGGGAGATGTTTTTAGGAGGTTTTTAGGAGGTTTGAGGATGAGTTGATTTCTTATGTATCTATACATTTAAAATCTGATTCAGTTCCAGGAACTAGAACTATGCTCCCTCTGTGGTGGCACATTAAAAGGTTTAATATCTTTATATTATTATAATTATTGGTATTATAATGAAGACAGTGATGTCACAGTCGTGTGTGTGATGTTGTGTACACACACACACAGTTCTGATCTCTGTAACACACACTTTAATGTTGCAGTAATTGAAAGCTAACTGATTCTCCCTCATGTGTCTTTGATGTTCAGCACATGCTTTGATGTTTTCTGCTGATCTGCATCTCACTGTTTGATCTTAAATAAACGGATCAACACCAGACAAACTGTACAGTCCATAAAATACTGATAACAAAATGGAACGGAACATAAGTATTAAATAAGCTTCTGATGCAGAAGTTTGGGTTGTGATATTTCATTAATAATATTTCTGTGAGCTGATCCTGAACCAGTCTGATGCTCAGTTCAGATCTTCTGATCTGATGTAATGGACTCATGTGCAGACGTTCTGCGTTAATGTCCAGTTTCTGTTCCATTTGTTTATCTTTAAAGATAAACCTGCAGATCATTTCAACCTGATTTGATGTTAATGATTATTCTGAAACGATGCCGCCCTCTGTCCTCGAACCTTAAACCTCGTCTACTCACTACATAGTGCACTGAAGTGTTTAACATCACGACAGAACTGAAGCAGAGTTTTTAGATCTTGCTGAAGCTGAAGTTGCACAGTGACCTTGTCCTGAAGATGATGGTGGCGGGCATTAAGAGTTTGAACCATGGGGTCGTTTGATATGGAACGTCAGAACTTTAGTCATTAAGAGAAGAGAGTGGCGTTTCTTCATTGAGGCGGTTGCTCGGTTTCAGATGGGAGTGCCTGCTGGATGTGAACATGTGGTCTTGTTTCTGAATAATGCAGGTTTCCTTGCTGCCCCCTGTGGGTGAACTGGTGTGGTGTAATCCAGTGCAGGTGGCAGATCGGGGTCATTATAATGCTTAGCTGTGCAGCACTGAGCGAGTGTCCTATTTATAAGGTTCCCAGTTGAGCAGAACACTGAGCTGATGCACCAGGGACTTCCTCCACATCCACCGGCGCACAGCTGCCTCCTGGGTAACGCTACGCTGCCGCTCTGATTTATCCTCATCATTCTGCAGCTCTGAGAATCTAGAACCTGCTCACTGTTCACCAACTCAGAACAAAACCTCTGAAATATAAACGAAAACCAGATTCTGGTATAAAAAAAATGTTGAACATGATAAATCAGAATCCAGCGACCCTGAGCAGCGAGCCTTGTGGAACGCTGTGATGCATGATGTCACATTACAAGCTGCATTACTAAAAGCGTGTTGACATGTGATGATTCCCCCCCCCCTCCCCCATCCGACATTACACTCAAATCTCTTTTAGGAGAATCTAATATCTAAACTCTGCTCAAACTCTTAACGTTCTCCTCAAACGTTCTGCAGCATTGTGAAGTGAAGGTCTGTGGAGATCCATGCAGGTTCACTTCAGAGTGTTTGTTGGTTGGGAGGCTGATGTTAGATGAGTTTCAGCTTATCTCAGCTCTTCCAGAACTTTCTGCAGTTCGTCCACGCACATCATGTATTTACAATGCCTGCTAAAACAGGAAAGGGCCTTCCCCAAACTCTCTACAGAAACTCAGCAGAACTGGATGAGGTAGAAACTCTGACCAAGACGATCAGTTCCTTTGATGTTCTGATGAAATTCATTGTAACGTTTATTCTGTATTTGAACTAAATGACTGAATTTGTTTGTCCATCAGAAGTATAAGTACCAGGATGAAGAGTCCATACCTCCTGCAGAACACGCCTCCTCCCGTCTTCCGGGCAATGTGGCCCCGCCTCCTGAACTGGTGCAGGTTCAGGAGAAGAGGATCTCTCAGATCGAGAACGTTCACGGCTTTGTTTCTCACTCCCACATCCCAGCCATGAAGGTACCACCACGCTTCCTTCTTTCCTCTCTCCATTTCCTGTCTGAACGCTGCATGACGTGAACACTAAATGACATCATTTCCTGTGTACAGGTGTGTTTGTGTTTTGAACTCTTTGTTGTTTCTGTGGTAACCAGACAACGTGACGGCGCCAATCTGAGATGATTGAATTAATAGAAAGAAACCTTGTGAGGACCTGGAATGTTGGGGGTGGGGTGGGGTGGGGTGGGGTGGGGTGGGGTGGGTGGGGTGGGTGGTCGATCCACCTTCAGTGGTTAACAGTGTGATAACATCTGGATCTGAGACGAGTGTTAATCCAGCAGAACCCTGGAACATCTGACCTCCTGATTTAAACAGAGCCAGGCTGGACTCAGAGCCACGCCCACAGAGCCGCAGATCAGCGTGAGCCGGGCAACGACTGTCAGCTCACATCAGCTTCAACACACACACACACACACACACACACACACACACACACGTACGTCATGAGGATGTGACTGCTCATCCTGGGCTGAAGGCTGGCAGTGCCACCTCACTCTTCACCCTCTCACTCACTGATCCAGGTTCTAGAAAAGCTGAACCTGAATCAGAATTCAAAATGACGCCACCATGTGTCTGAGGACTGTAATGAAAACTCACTAATAATCAGTTAAGACGTTCAGAAAAAAAGATGTGTGTGTGTGGGGGGGGGAGGTGTGGGGTGTGTGTGTGGGGGGGGAGGTGTGGGGTGTGTGTGTGGGGGGGGTTTGGAGGTGTGGGGTGTGTGTGGGGGGGGGGGTTGGAGGTGTGGGGTGTGTGTGGGGGGGGGTTTGGAGGTGTGGGGTGTGTGTGTGTGGGGGGGGGGGTTGGAGGTGTGGGGTGTGTGTGGGGGGGGGGTTGGAGGTGTGGGGTGTGTGTGTGTGTGAGGGGGGGGGTTGGAGGTGTGGAGTGTGTGTGTGGGGGGGGGGTTGGAGGTGTGGAGTGTGTGTGTGTGGGGGGGGGGGGTTGGAGGTGTGGAGTGTGTTGGTGTGTGGGTGTTTCCTCAGACTGATGTCTATGCTTGAATATGATTGGTTGGAGATGATCAGCTGATGTGTGCATGCTTTTTAAATCCTGGAGGATGACATGGGTGATCACGTGACTTCCCATGATCCTCCACAACAGGCTTCTATTTACAGAACACAGCCTGCGATCTGGTTGGCAGAGTTGGGAGCTGCAGTGCAGTGTAATGAACAGGAGAGGGCGCTGTGGTTGGCTCAGGGTTCGGGACAGATGGTTCTGACCTCTCAGAGCTCTGCAGGAACCCGCGAGCGCTTTGTGTTTCACCTGTTCAGAACCTCGGCTCCTCATGACGCCTTTAATCATCGACATGTCAATCACTCATTAAGCTCACGTTCTCCATCATCAATGCTGACGTGGCATTATATTTAATTAATATACATTTATAAACTGTAACTATGGAAATGAAGTTATATTCCTTATATTTCTATATCTGAACCGATTAAAAAACTGCTTTAAATGAAAAATAATACCCCCTTATGGATGTAATGCTTACATTGACCAGGAGGTGGCAGTCACACCTTTAGTGAGTGATTAAACGGCCTTTTAACAGTCCTGTAATTCTGCATGCGGATGATTTGTAATCGTTTAATCATACTGATTCATTACCCTATAAACATTCGACTTCATCATCTTAATCACATAAACATGAGTTACATGATGATCACATGATAATCACATGATAATCACATGATGATAACATGATAATCACATGATAATCACATGATGATAACATGATAATCACATGATAATCACATGATGATAACATGATAATCACATGATGATAACATGATGATGACATGATGATGACATGATAACATGATAATCACATGATAATCACATGATGATAACATGATAATCACATGATGATAACATGATGATGACATGATGATGACATGATAACATAATAATCACATGATAATCACATGATGATAACATGATAATCACATGATAATCACATGATGATGACATGATGATGACATGATGATCACATGATGATAACATAATAATCACATGATGATCACATGATGATGACATGATAATCACATGATGATAACATGATGATCACATGATGATGACATGATAACATGATAATCACATGATAATCACATGATGATAACATAATAATCACATGATAATCACATGATGATAACATGATAATCACATGATAATCACATGATGATAACATGATGATCACATGATAATCACATGATGATAACATGATGATCACATGATAATCACATGATGATGACATGAGGATTCCGGCAGCAGCGTCTGCTCTGTGGCTGGTTGGTCAGTTCTTCCTCACTCTGGTTTGCTGTGGATGAGTTTCATCATCATTCTGTTGATTTCATTCATCATCGTTAACCCAGTTACATCAGAAAACATCTACTGTACCTGCACACACACACACACACACACACACACACACACACACACACACACACACACACACACACCTCTCTCTCTCTGGTGTCTGTATCATGACTATGCTGGTGTGTGTGTTGGGGAGAACATGCTCTGTGCTGCAGGGCAGTTGGTGCATTAGTCCTGTTGTAATCACTAATGGCTTCTGGAGGAAAATCAGTTCTTCTGCACTCTGTCCTGGATTCATATAAGCTCCGCCTCTTCAGGGTCCTGTATGAGTAAATAAATCTCTTATGCACTCCGTTCATGGTTTAATGTTGGTTATATTGGACAGATTCTATCTTAGTAAATTGAATAATTCATCGTTAACGTCATTAAAAAGTCTTAAATGATCAAACTGACCGTGTGGATTAAAGGTGATTAATGATCCGAGTAAACTCCGGTCCGTCATGTTTCTGCTTGTGTTCATGTTGACTGTGTTGAATGTAATTTAAGGTTCTAGTGGAGCGGCAGCAGAACCCGGGGATTGTTCGGGGGATTGTTCGGGGGATGGACTTTGTTTAAGGTTCTTGTTGGTGAAGCGTCTGGACGGAGGAGGTGGAAACACGGCGGTGTGTAATGACTCTGTGCTTTTTATGAAACGCAGAGTGAGAATGAGGAGCTTCTGAAACCTGTCTGTAATGCAAACTCTCTCTCTCTCTCTCTCTCTCTCTCTGTCTCTCTCTCTCTCTCTCTCTGTGTCTCTCTCTCTCTCTCTCTCTCTCTCTCTCTCTCTCTCTCTCTCTCTCTGAACCAACACGATTTATGGTTCTGATGCTGAGAGCTGGCTCCAGCAGGAGCACTCTGTCCCGTATTGCATTAGAGATTGATCGTGCAGGAGGACGAGGGTCGGGCAGTGAAGGGCCTGAATTAGAAGATCGATGTGGAGATTATGTGCAGTATTATTTCACAGCTGTAACGTGAACAATCACGCTCCGGTTCTGCTTCTGTTGAACCGGAGCAGCTGCAGAAAAGCATCTGAGAACCTTTAGATGGGAACGTGTTCCCTCTGATTAAAGCTTGTTTCTCTTCTTTCATCTCGTGAACACATGAACTTTAACATGTTCCTCATCATTGTTCCTCAAACTTCAAAGCCTCTTTGATCTGTTCACACCGTGAGCGTGTTCTCCTGTGAGATGCTCAGGTTCCACCCGTTTCCTGAAGGTTCTCATCCTGCAGTGCTGAGGACCTGGAGCAGTGTGACTGTTGATTATGGGATGTGCGGGGGCAGTGGGGGTCTGCCCGTGAGTCGGTGCATGCTCAGTAGAGCCGAGCCGCCGAGGTTTATGTGAAGGCTGTTGCCATGGCGCCGCTCCCACCGGAACGCGCGGGCATGCCGTGATGATGTCTGTTACCTCGCCTGACACCTGTGGCAGCTCGGCGGGTTGGGGCAGGCGGCGTGGTGTGCGTCGGCAGCGCTGCCTCGGCAGCAGAGCGTGGGCTGGCGTTCTGGCTCTGCGTCGGGTTTTTTCAGGCGTGCGCGCCGCCGTCTCCCCCTCACTGTGAGCTGCGCAGCGGCTGCCGTCAGAAAGCAGATCTGAACCTCGTCCTGGATTCGGCTCCCTGAGCGAGACTCGCCATGCGCTCTGGACGTCGGGACGGTGACGGGGCGAGGGCGCTCGATCGCGGGCTCAGAGGGATCCTGGGCTGTTAATCTGAAGATGCAGCAGAGGATGATGGATGTGCTGAAGTGATGCAGTCGAGACGGAGCTCGTCTGAGAGGACCACCGCAGTCTTCGTTCTGCGTTCTTGCGTTTTCTTGGCGGCAGAACCCTGAACATTCATATTTTATGTGATCACTAAGGCTGTCAGCGTTGAGCGTGCCTTGATCGATGCCCGGTCCCGGCCAATCTCGTTGCCCGAGTCAATTTAGATTATGAATCCCCAGAGGGAGGATGAGCCGCTCGGCTGCAACACGTGCCTGATATTCGAACCCATTTCCTGCCTCTCAGAGCTCTTAGAGTTCGCCTCATGCTCAGAGAGCTCCACGCTCGCTCATTGATCCTCTCTCAGGTCTCTGCTCGTCTGGAGCCGGAGCCAGACCCCGGAGTGGAGTGGGCAGTGTCCACACCTCCGTCCTCCTCGCTTCCCACGGCCGTACCCGGCGCCGTTCCTCTTTGTGCCGGCGTGTGTGTTCAGATGGATTTGGGCTCTTCGCTCGGGGCCTCGCTGCTCTCTGGATCGGGGCCGGTGCTGCTGTAACTTTGCAGAGGGTCAGGTGTGTCCTCTCCACCTCCAGCTCTTCAACTTCTTCGCTGTTGTGCCGGGAGATCTGAGGCGGCCATGAACTATATTTTTGGGAACAGCACTCTGTACCCTCGGGGTGGCCGGGCCAACGCTGGAACGGCTCATGGTGCTCCGGGGCAGAAGCAGAGACAGTGGACCAAGCAGAGCTCCAGCGAGGACCTGCCCTCATCATCCTCACGCTGGCAACAGCTTCTCACCTTCTTCACTCGCCGCAATGCCTTCAGTGACTGCATCACAGCCGGAGCCAGCCAGGTAACCACCGACGCGCCACACCACACCCCCACCCGCTGCAGGGGCTTTGTGGAGGGGTCTGCTCAGGTTCCAGCGTGAATTCGCCATGAGAACATCGGTTTTGTGTGTCGGTTCCAGGAGCGTTGACTGGAAGGTCTGGTTCCTGTCTCATTCAGGTTTCTGGTTTAAACTTTATTATAGAACTCTGAATTGTTCCAAAAGGTTTATCTTTGAGAATTAAAATGTAAATGATGATAAATGAATTCAGCTGATCACTTTCACTACGTATGAAATCTATTGCATAAGCACCTCCACCCACTCGAGCACCTCACTCACACTGACATGATGCTCATGGGGTGGAGGAACAGTTCCACAGTTGTGTTGGTACTGAACCTGACCTGGAGATGTTCGTTAGTGTTAATTGACTTAATTGACTGCTAATGACGTGTTGTTCTGAGACGGTGGGTGCTGATGAGATCTTAGTTATTAGAACCTGATGTGCACAGGTGGAGCTGGATGTTCTTTATATATTGTGTGTTGGTTCCTGACCTCGCCTTGCTCCTGCCGCCATGTCTCCTAAACATTTCTGATGAAACTGATGAGTGTTTGTATTAAATGGCCGGTTTGTATCGGATCCCGTTTGGTTCTGTTCTGAGCTGAGCTGGGTGCTCAGGGAGCTGGCGGTGCGCAGGTTCGGATCTCTGAGGTCAGTCAGACTGGTGCTCCTCTGACTCCGTCTGAAGAACCGAGCACAAGCTTTAAAGGTCAGTCCAAAACCCACTGACAGGAGGAGCCCCCTGAATACAACTGTTTCAGAATAAAAGTCTCTTTGATCAGACTGAATTGCAGGTTTGATATTCTGTTGATATGAAATATAAATAATAATAAAAGAAAAGTTCTTTAAATTTAATAATAGAACTACTCATCCCATCAGACTGTAAATGCTGCTCAGCTACAGGGGACTTTTATTATATTCATCTTTTAACCATCATTTCTGAACTCAGAGAGCTGATGTTAAAGGGAAGGTTTCAGGATTCCGGTGATTAACTAATGAAATCTGAAATGTACATTTGGTGATTTAAAGGCTGCAGGTTTCTGGTGGGTGAAGCCGTGGGTGGATGTTGTGTTTAAATGGAGTTTACTGGTCTGTTAAATATTAATGAGCGCAGTAATGCTGCATATTCAGGATGTTATGATGTGGTTTGGGACACAGCCAGTGTTCAACCAATTGTATATCTAGAGAATAAAAACCAACCCACGTTCATAAAACATCAAACATTCAATAATCACAGCAATCAATTTCATAATGAAATTAATTAACAGACTCGTTACAATAAAACTTACAATTGGAGAACCCTGAGTAAACACCTGAGAGAACCTGGAAAGGAACCAGATTTAAATGAGGAACCATTCAGTCCAAAACACCTGATCAGCAGAACTGAATCTGGAACCGTCAGTGTTCTGCTCTGTATTTGAGGGGAACCCGCAGTCTGGACTGTAACCCAGTGTTTGGTTTATAGATTGTTTATATGATGATCTGTCTCCATGAGAACATCCATGTTTGTAGTGTGAGTACATCTCCCAGCCTCAGGAGAACCTGCAAACTCACCAGGTTCTGGTGGAACACATGTTCAATGACTCAATGAGATCCTCACAAGTACTGAATTTAAAATGATCACCATTTAAATAGCAGCGGTGCAGGTGAATATGTCTCTGGCGATGGACGTCATTAATTTTGTGGTTGTTGATGTTTCATTGGTGTGTTCCGTTCCCACAGCTCCCAGTAACGGTTCTAAGACTGACACCACACCTGGTTTGGTTCTGGTGTTGAGGTACGTCTATAGAATGAATCAGAGGGTTGAGACTCTGACCCACAGTGTCTCTGTACAGAGCAGCAGGAGGACACGCGCTCCTCCACTCCAACAGTTATTGTTCTCGTTCGGACCGAGCGGTGGATGATGGGGTCGTGACCTGAGCTGAAAGCTGCAGTGATGGAGGTGGAAACAAAAAGCTTTTTCCAGTCTGTCTGTTGCAGTGTGTTCTGTTACCACGACACCGCGTCTCCATTTCATAAAGATGTGACGAGCGTCCACGCTGCCGTCACGCTACCAATAAGGAACGTGCTATGGGAACCTAAAGGAACCCAGCATTCTAAACGTTGTGTGCAGTCGGCAGGGGATCTTGTAGCAGGAACGGTACATTTTTGCAAAAATGACATCGATGTCTGTGATTGGTCCAGACCCTCTCAGGATCAAATTAAAAGACGAAATATTTCTGCTGCCAGATTAATTTAGTAATATGTTAAACGTTGTAACTGAATGTAAAGTAACATTTATCTTTTATCAAAATAACTTCTGTTTTTAATTTTAAATAATCTTTTTTTGTTTCAATCAGAATATTTGCTCAGAACCTTTAATGTTAATGGTTATTCTGGTTCCAGTGACGTTCTCTAAACGTGACGTGGTGACGAGGTGAACCTCACACTCGGGTCCTTCACCGTGGATATGAGGCGTGCTTTAGATGAGCGCTGACGTTAATTTGTTCAGATTAGATGTTTAGATAAATCTGCTTTTTATCCCGAGGAGGCGCGTAACCCTTTTGGACTCGCTGCAGCTTCAGCTGTTGCCATGGTGTTGCTATGACGATTAGTAAGAGAGAAGGCGGCCACGTAGAGACACTTTCATCTGATGAGGGTTTTAAAGCACGATGTTCCACAGATGAAGATTCTCAGTCCATCTTACATCTTATTACTTACAGAAATAATTTAACCCCCCCCCCCACACACACACACACACACACACACACACACACACAGCTCTGTGTTTGGTCCGAGTGCAGCAGACTGTGTGGGATGGAGTTTTTCTCAGCTCTGAATCACAGGCGCAGGCGTAACAACCACCCGAAACACCAACACGTGTTTAACTGTTACAGCACAACCTACCACACACACACACACACACACACACACACACACACACACACACACACACACACACACCATACATAAAGCATATAGACAAAAGTATTTGGACACAAAGCCTTTAATGGTTTTGAGTGAGTTATTATTATCACCGGTGAATAAAATCAGGCCCCTGGTCATGAACGCAGAATTTGTGGGAACAGTTTGGGGAAGGCCCTTTCTCTGTTCCTTTGGCATTAAGTTGAAAAGCGATTGAGCACCATGTCATTTTGCCCAACATCAGTGTCTGACCTCACAGACGCTCTGCCGAATGAGTCCTTTAAATTTCTCACAGAATCGTAATGAATCATGTGTAAGAATCGTAATGAATCATGTGTAAGAATCGTAATGAATCATGTGTAAACGGCTCTTGTGGAGTGAACCTCTCAGAGCTTCAGATAAACCAACGTGGACTGTGATGTGCTGTAAGGTGAGGGGTGCTAATACTTTCGTCCTGTGGTGTTGTGTATAAATGTTCTATGTAATTGTGTTGGATTTGATGTTGTTTTCAGGACGTGGATGTGTGATGTCAGTGTAAACCAATCAGCTGATCTCTTACTCAGTGATGATGGGTAGGATTACGTTCTCCTGTGGTCTAGACTCCATTAGAACACCGCTGCATCTTAAAGCTCTCAAGATACACTTGAAACTCCTCAAGAGCTTTAACTGCTGATTAGAATCAGACGATTGATTCTTCAGACAGAGTTCCAGGGTTCTGCAGTCTTTAGAACCAACTCTCAGTGACCCTGCTGTTACAGAACCCACCAGGTCTTCATTTCAATCATCTTCATGTGTCTTTATTTCTGATATTTATTCTTAACGTCATTAATTAACACCTATCACCTGCACTGAGGGGTCCTGATCATCAGAGAGCACAGGGGACTAACAGTGTCTGTAGAACCGACGGACTACAGAATGGAACTGTGGAACTTCACCCCCCTGAGTCTGATCAGAGGAGCTGATGTGATGATGTGAGAGGTGGATCTAATAAAGTGTCCGGTGTCTGAGCGGTGTTGGAGTTTGGTATTTGTTCGTCTCTGTGCTTGTGGTTCTGAGTGAGAACCCGCGGCTCATCGATCGGTGGATTCAGATGGAGATTTAAAGCTTTTTGGCCGGAGCTTCAGTCTGAAGTGGGTGATGCAGATCGTGGCTCAGGGTTTCTGTTTGGTTTTAATGAAATGAAAAGCAAAGTGAGCATGTGCAGTGATCAGGAGCTCCCCCGCAGAACCGGCAGAACCTGCAGATCTCAGCACCGAGCATCGTTCTTTTAAACAAACTCTACAGTCTCTGCTGCAGAACCTGAAGAACAGAAGTGAGGAGGTGGAGGTGGAGGTGCTGCTGTAGTCCCTGTGTGGCTCTGGAGGAGCAGCAGGAGGTGTCAGACACACAGAGAAGAACCGCATCAGAACCGTATCAGAACCGCATCAGAACCACAGAAATGAAATGTATGAGTGGTGTTGTGATTCTGCACCGTGGATCATAACGTTGCTGACCTCTGACCTGCGTACACACACAGTGAGAGAACCTCCCGACCCCCCCACCCGTCCACCTCATACCCCCCCCCCAGGCCTCCACGTCTCCGGGCCTCCGTGAGTGCGTGGGACACTCTGAAGATGATGAGAGTGAAGCTCATGCTGTGAGAACGTGGTTACCGGAGCCGGTTCCTGGCGTGGTTCCACTGTGGTTTCAGAGACGGAACGGAAACAGGAGAACTGGAGAACCGGAGAACCGGAAGCTTTTCTTTATTATGTCACAAAATCTTCATTTCACATCAATCTCTTCTGAGAAAAAAGGCGGGGCTTCACATTTAATGAACCACTCACTGATTAAGGTTCTGATTTAGTTTCATGCAGAACCTTTCAGTGATGTGTTCTAATAACGGTGATGTCATGTGGCCGTGGGTTCGGGGACGTTCCACCCCTCCATCCCGCTGAGACGCGTGTGGCTGGGTGAAGCAGCACTTTAAAGGTTTCCTTTTCTAAAGGTTTACAGAACGGTTCCTAAGAGCCTGTGGGTTCCTGCACTGCTCAGAGGCAGAACTTCAGAACAGAAGAAAGCCCACTGCACTGTGCTCCGTCATGTGTGCTGCTTATCGGAGCTCGTTAATTGGTGAGTGAGTGCCGGAGGACAAGGGGCAAGTGGGACAGAGGGAGACGACTGGAGACCGTTAGGAGGAGGAGTGGAGGCAAAATCGGAGAACCGCTGAGAGGTTCCGTTAGACCACCGCTGGATCACGTCAGATGGATGCACCATGACCTCATCCTGTCAGAACCACAACCTGTGCAGCGGAACCCGCCAGAACCTGTCCTGCTGCATCCAACCAATGATCTGCCAGCACATCCACCCCCTGAACAGCATGCTGCCAACAGCGCCATTCAACCTCCAGCTGCACTGTTCACAGTTCCACCACCATCCCAATCTTCCTCCTCCTCCTCCTCATCATCATCATCATCATCTGTCTCCTCTTGTGCCCCCACTCACCCCTCAGAAGAAGCTGCAGTGCTGCCACCCTCACCATGGCTCCTGCACGTTACCTGCATCCAACAAAAGCAGAGGAAAGCCGAGTGGTTCCACCAAAAGAAGTCCCTCCAGGAGGAGAACCAAAGTGCGGAACTCTGCGGACGCCCGCTGGCTGGAACATCTCTGGGGCGTTCTGTCTGTGGAGAAGGTACGTCTCCTCTGTGCCGGTCAGTGGGATGAGGAACGGAGAAGGTTAGTGAAGGATCCATTTCCTTCCTCACAGCATGTGGAACTGTTTAATCTGATAAAGGGAACTTTAAAGATCAGTTCTGTCTCAGATTAAACCTGAACTCAACACCTTATTTATGTTCTGCTGCTTTAATGATCCAGACCTGTAACCATGGCATGGTGTATGATCTGGTGTATGATCTGGTGTATAATCTGGTGTATGATCTGGTGTATAATCCGGTGTATGATCTGGTGTATGATCTGGTGTATGATCTGGTGTATGATCTGGTGTATAATCTGGTGTATGATCTGGTGTATGATCTGGTGTATGATCTGGTGTATAATCTGGTGTATGATCTGGTGTATGATCTGGTGTATATCTGGTGTATGATCTGGTGTATGATCTGGTGTATGATCTGGTGTATGATCTGGTGTATGATCTGGTGTATGATCTGGTGTATGATCTGGTGTATGATCTGGTATGTATATCTGGTGTATGATCTGGTGTATGATCTGGTGTATGATCTGGTGTATGATCTGGTGTATGATCTGGTGTATGATCTGGTGTATGATCTGGTGTATGATCTGGTGTATGATCTGGTGTATGATCTGGTGTATGATCTGGTGTATGATCTGGTGTATGATCTGGTATGATCTGGTGTATGATCTGGTGTTATGATCTGTGTATGATCTGGTGTATGATCTGGTGTATGATCTGGTGTATGATCTGGTGTATGATCTGGGTGGTGTATGATCTGGTGTATGATCTGGTGTATCTGTATGATCCGGTGTATGATCTGGTGTATGATCTGGTGTATGATCTGGTGTATAATCTGGTGTATGATCTGGTGTATGATCTGGTGTATGATCTGGTGTATGATCTGGTGTATAATCCGGTGTATGATCTGGTGTATGATCTGGTGTATGATCTGGTGTATGATCTGGTGTATGATCTGGTGTATGATCTGGTGTATGATCTGGTGTATGATCTGGTGTATGATCTGGTGTATGATCTGGTGTATGATCTGGTGTATAATCCGGTGTATGATCTGGTGTATGATCTGGTGTATGATCTGGTGTATGATCTGGTGTATAATCTGGTGTATGATCTGGTGTATGATCTGGTGTATGATCTGGTGTATAATCTGGTGTATGATCTGGTGTATGATCTGGTGTATGATCTGGTGTATGATCCGGTGTATGATCTGGTGTATGATCTGGTGTATGATCTGGTGTATGATCTGGTGTATGATCTGGTGTATGATCTGGTGTATGATCTGGTGTATGATCCGGTGTATGATCCGGTGTATGATCTGGTGTATGATCTGGTGTATGATCTGGTGTATGATCTGGTATGATCTGTATGATTGGTGTATAATCTGGTGTATAATCTGGTGTATCTGGTGTATGATCTGGTGTATAATCTGGTGTATGATCTGGTGTATGATCTGGTGTATATCTGGTGTATGATCTGGTGTATGATCTGGTGTATGATCTGGTGTATGATCTGGTGTATGATCTGGTGTATCTGGTGTATGATCTGGTGTATCTGGTGTATGGTATGATCTGGTGTATGATCTGGTGTATGATCTGGTGTATGATCTGGTGTATGATCTGGTGTATGATCTGGTGTATGATCTGGTGTATGATCTGGTGTATAATCTGGTGTATGATCTGGTGTATAATCTGGTGTATGATCTGGTGTATGATCTGGTGTATAATCCGGTGTATGATCTGGTGTATGATCTGGTGTATAATCTGTTGTATAATCTGGTGTATAATCTGGTGTATGATCTGGTGTGTATGATCTGGTGTATGATCTGGTGTATGATCTGGTGTATGATCTGGTGTATAATCTGGTGTATGATCTGGTGTATGATCTGGTGTATAATCTGGTGTATGATCTGGTGTATAATCTGGTGTATGATCTGGTGTATGATCTGGTGTATAATCCTGTGTATGATCTGGTGTATAATCTGGTGTATGATCTGGTGTATGATCTGGTGTATAATCTGGTGTATAATCTGGTGTATGATCTGGTGTATGATCTGGTG
The DNA here is from genome assembly GCA_019802505.1 of Corydoras sp. C115. NCBI lineage: Eukaryota > Metazoa > Chordata > Actinopteri > Siluriformes > Callichthyidae > Corydoras > Corydoras sp. C115. The sequence continues at coordinate 848,063 of JAFMOC010000099.1, read as the reverse complement.
TATGATCTGGTGTATGATCTGGTGTATAATCTGGTGTATAATCTGGTGTATGATCTGGTGTATGATCTGGTGTATGATCTGGTGTATGATCTGGTGTATGATCTGGTGTATAATCCGGTGTATGATCTGGTGTATGATCTGGTGTATAATCTGGTGTATGATCTGGTGTATAATCCGGTGTATAATCCGGTGTATAACCGCTAAGTCAATCACATTGAGACAGCTGACTGACACACATCTGATCTCCATGTTCTCAGGTTTACATGTTCTCCATGCTCACAGGTTCCAGTGGAGCAGTGACAGAGAACATTAACTGTAGATATGAAAGGGAATGACGTGATCTGTGAGTGTCTGTAGGTGGCGCTGTGAGTTTTTGGAGCTTTAAATCATTGATTATTGATCGAATATCCTGAATAGTCAAGGGGGTGGAGGTGGAGTTGTCCACATTCTTTTGTTCATGCAGTGTAAAGGTTCTGATTGGTTCTGCTGAAACCTTTGATCTGATCAGTAGACTAATGATGATTGGAAACAGTTTATTTGAATGCTTCTTCGTTTGGTTTCTTTAGGTTCTCATATTTAAACGTGATGTTCTCGATTGATTGATTGATTGATTGATTTGCTCTTCCTCCTGACTGTAGCTCTGCGTCTTTATTTCTGTATTTGATTTGTTTAGCAGGCCGACGCCGTTCCTCCCCCTGCTCCCATAATCCCTGTGATCCCTCTCTCGGTCGTCCCGGTGGAGACCACGCTCATCCCAGCTCCCACCTCACAGGTCTCCCGCCTCCACCCCGCCTCCACCCTGCCGCTGCTGCCTCACTGTTTAATCACATGCTCTGGTCTCTGGTCTGACCTGTGCGAGCGTTGTGTGAGTGTTGTGTGAGTGTTGTGCGAGTGTTGTGTGAGTGTTGTGCGAGCGTTGTGTGAGTGTTGTGTGAGTGTTGTGTGAGTGTTGTGCGAGCGTCGTGTGGACCTCTGTGTGTTGTAAGGCTGTCTCTGGGTGTAGTCTGCTCTTCCTCCGTGTCCTCCGTGTCCGTGTGCCGTCGTCTCCGTGCTGACCGCAGCTTCAGCATGTGCTTATGGATCAGATGTTGCTGTGTTCATGTCCTCAGCGTTGTGTCTGTGTGTCGCAGGCGAGTCCGGCGCCGGTCCTGGTGAACGCAGACAGTATCGACAGTTCTCCCTACGTGAGTCCATACGTGAGTCCCACACCTCTCTCACATCACCTTTAATCTGCTTTACTGTTTCTCTCAGTGAGTCTGCTCCTCTAACTGCACCAATCCATCAAACAAGATCTGATCTACAGAATGACAGAAAATAAAGATCAGACAGATTTCTATATCATTTCTAACTTTATTAACCTTCCTCAAAGCAGCATTCAGATTCTGCTCGGTGGAACAGAGCTGCTGCTCTCCTCATGGTTGGTTCTCCTCACCTCGTTTTCCTTTAAATGTGGGAGGGTGAGTTTTTGGGGTCCTCTCCTGATTGGTCCCGGTGAAGGAGCAAAGAGTTCCTGGAAGAACTTTGTGGGTTTACTACAGCAGGCCTGAGGGAATTCCTTGGAACCGAGTTGGATTATCAATAGCTGCTAATGCGGGTGATCTTTTTTTATCCTGGTTCTTTCCTCGGAGACGGGAAGCTTTGAATGTCGTGATCTGAACGCACCATTAGCTCTCAGCTCTGAAAGAGAGGAAGCCTTTCTGCTGGAATTCTAATGTCTCTCGCTCACGTGCTTTCAATTATTCTAAACTTTAATATTCCATCATCTCAGGCCACCCGGCTGCACGGCGCATCGGTGCACCACCGCTGCAGCGTCCACCTCACCCTTCAGCAGGAAACGGATTAATGAATGTAAATGAGAAGAAGCTGAATATTTTGTAAAAGAAAGTGAAAGATCAGTGAGAGCTTGGTCTTTTTATTTGATGATTTAAATCTGTAAGTTGTATTGAAATAGATGAAAGCTCTTTCTGAAGTCAGGATGCTGCCGAGGACGGAGACTCACAGCTATATTTAGATCATTATACTAATATCATTTCATTTGATGTCCTGAGCTTCAGAGACTCTGAATGAATGAATGAATGAAAGTGCCTCTGGGTTCTGCGCTCGCGAACCAAAGACCACGGGCTGAATGCTCTGTGTCAGAGCAAACCATAAAGAACATTTCATATTTCAGCTTCTCCTTAAATTCTAACCAAACCCAGAATGTTCCAGTGAGCTCCTCACGTTCACTTTAATTCATCAGGTTCCTCAAAGCCAAAGAAACGCACAGTGATGACATCAGCAATTAAAATGAATTAATTAGTCCAAGAGGACACTGCCATTACAGCTAGAATGACATCAGAAGAAGAAGAAGAAGACGGGCTGTGTTCCCTCCTGTTCCTCAGCTCAGTGTGAGGGAGGGGCCCTGTGTAGGCAGCCTGTGTGGTGGAGGTGATGGAGGTGGTGATGGAGGGATGATTGCTGGAGCTCTGTTTTCTGTGATTGAATCTTTGCTCAGTGTTTTCTCTCCTGTGAGTCTCGGAGCTCCTGTTTCAATAAACACTTGATTTGATTAACAGCGCCGCTGGACGTGAGCTGAGCTCGGGTTCTGGCTCAGAGTCGGACTGAGAGCTGTGATTCATCTCTCTGATCCCGTCTTACTTACTCTGCAGCTTGACGATGCGCCGCATCAGCTGAACCCGAAGCCTCTTAATGATATTACACTAAAGCTGAAGCTCAGGATCAGCGCTGAACCTCACTGCACCTCTGACTCTGACGTCCTGCTGAAGCTCTAAACCTTTCACTTCATGTTGAAAACTCTGGACCTGACTTGAGTGAGCTTTAGCGAAGCTCCCAGCATGCACCTGGATTTCGGGCGTGTGGCTGTGTTCATGTTGATGTAGAATAATGTTTAGTGTTGGAGATGTCTGAGACACTCACTGATTTATGGAACCAAAAGTTTGTAGCCTCTGAGTTCATTTTAAAAGATTTTATGAGTTGTGTTAAAATCTTCATCTGTAAAGGAACCAGGAACTAAGTCTGAGAACTGCCGTGTTTATGGGTTTAGTCCTGATCTCCTCCTGTTTTTCCAGGTGAATGGAACCGAAGCTGATTATGAATATGAGGACATTACTCTGGAGCGAGTGAGGAATACTCTGTTTTCAGACTTTGGTATAGTGGCTCCACCCCTTTTGAATCTCTGATGGGTTCTGATCTTTGTCCTTTGCTGGATGTTCTGCAGGGGAACTCGGGTCTGGGCTTCAGTATTGCAGGAGGAACTGATAACCCTCACATTGGAGAGGATCCTGGGATCTTCATCACTAAGATCATCCCCGGAGGAGCTGCTGCTCAGGATGCTCGGCTCAGGTCAGAGGGAGCGCTCCACTGCATGTCCTCACACCTACCACACCTACAGCTCTGTGTGATCTGCTGGTCTATGGAACCACAGTGATGATACAGCTCAGAGTATTATGGGGTGTGTCCCGTACGTCTGAGGTTCCTGTACAGGATGGCTGATGGTGGTGTTGGTGTTGTGGTGGTTGCAGAGTTAATGACTGCATCCTGAGAGTGAACGAGGTGAACGTGAGGGACGTCACTCACAGTAAAGCCGTGGAGGCGCTGAAGGAGGCCGGCTGCGTCGTCAGGCTCTACGTACGCCGAAAACGCCCCGGCGCCGAGAAGGTCGTCGATCTGAAACTCGTCAAAGGTCCTAAAGGTACACCGTTTATGACTCCGTTAACTTTAAAATCATTACAATATAAAGAAGTTAATGCTCATTCAGTTTAATGAGCTGATGTTGTATTATTAATCTTAATTTTTATATTGGTTTGAGTTCAGTGAGGGGAGGTTCAGTTTAACTTATTAATATTTAATAAACCAATAAAACAATATGAAATTGGAGGTCATTGGACAGGTCAGGGTCAGGGTTCAGCGTGGTTCAGCATGGTGGATGATGGATGGGCTCCGCGTCGGGGTCGGGGTTCCGCTGATGTTTTTGGGAATGATGATGTAAATGATATTCTCCTCATCAGGTCTCGGCTTCAGCATCGCCGGCGGAGTTGGAAATCAGCACGTCCCCGGAGACAACAGCATCTACGTCACCAAAGTCATCGAGGGAGGCGCCGCCCACAAAGATGGACGACTCCAGATTGGAGACAAACTGATGGCTGTGTGTGGTTCATATGAACATCATTAATCCTCTGTGTTTTATACATGTGGTCATTTCTGATTGGTTCTGGTCAGGTGAACACCATGTGTCTCGAGGAGGTGACCCATGAGGATGCTGTTACGGCCTTAAAGAACACCACTGATGTCGTATATCTGAAGGTGGCCAAACCCGTCAGCGTGTTGATGAGTGAGAACTTCGTTCCACCGGACGTCACCAACTGTGAGTGTCTTCAGTGTCGTCCTGACATTCTGACAGTCCTGTTAAATTCAGAATAATAAACCTGGAACTCTCTGTGGAACTCTCTGTGGAACTTTCTGTGGAACTCTCTGTGGAACTCTCTGTGGATGCTGTGTAAGATGGCACAGCTGGGTTCTGGTACAGTTCCTCTTCTTCAGCAGCTTTTAAATATTCAACAAAACATCGTCTAACATGTTTAGAACAGACTGCAGAACCTCAAAAATATTATTATTATTATTATTATTATTATTATTATTATTATTATTATTATTATTATTCTGAATGATTTGCACGTCCCTCCAGCGTTACCTCACCCTCAACTTCAAGTTTGTGGAATGTTGAAAAAGCAGTTAATTAAAGAACCAATCGTTAATGTTACTGTGACGTTGTATTTTTGTTGTTTTGCAGCTTATCCACAGCAGGTGGAGAACCACATCAGCAGTCCTGCTTATCTCAGCCAACCAGTAACTCCAGTAACACCATCACGCCTCTCTCCCATCAACAGAGGCATGCTGGGAGTTGATGAGGTCACCAGGTGAACTCTCCATCACTTGATGTATAAATAGAAGGGCAGTATGTAGTACAGAGCATCCACACAGGGTTCTGTTCTCCACACGGGGTTCTGTTCTCCACACGGGTTCTGTTCTCCACACGGGGTTCTGTTCTCCACACGGGGTTCTGTTCTCCACACGGGGTTCTGTTCTCCACACAGGGTTCTCTGCCTCGTTACTCTTCGTCCCTCTTTTTTGACTAAATACAGTTCAGATATAATTAAACTAATTATATTAATTTGATTGGTTAGATGTAAATGGCATGTCTTTGATTTAGGTAACATTACAGCATTTAAATAAATAAAAGTTAAAAGTGTGATCCACGTGGCTGTGGCGCCATCTAGTGGCTGCGCCATGGTTTCTCCCTTTTTGGCCTGTATGACTGTTATCTTCTTACTGATGATCTCATATCTACATCCCATAATCCAGTGATGAATCCATTAATCATCATGAAGCTTATTATAAACTCTCAGCTCTGTCCTTTACATCATTTCCGGTTCATTAAACAGTTCAACGTCGTTCTTCTGAAGGTGTTCTGAAGGTTCGCTGGCTGTTTTTTGGATGTCCAGCAGATGGAGACAGTGCACAGTCAGTGAAGCCTCTGTGACGTCATTGCTTGAGGTCCTGTTTCATGTTGTCTGTTTTGATCAGAGAACCTCGGAAGGTGGTGCTGCACCGGGGTTCCACCGGGCTGGGCTTCAATATCGTGGGTGGAGAGGATGGAGAGGGCATTTTCATCTCCTTCATTCTGGCTGGAGGACCTGCTGACCTGTGTGGAGAGCTGAAGAAAGGAGATCGCATCGTCTCTGTGAGAACCTCACCCTCATCCTCATCCTCACAAAGCACCACAAGAGATCTGCTAATCTAGATCTGAGAGAAAACCTTCACACAGATCCATAATTAACATAATTAATCAATCAATTAAAGACTGTCTTACACTTTTCATTTCAGATCTCGTTTTTTATTTCTAATATAAAATAAATCATCTTCATTTAATTAATTTGTGATTTCAAAATAAGATGTTAAATTGAGGTGTGTGTGTGTGTGTGTGTGTGTGTGTGTGTGTGTGTGTGTGTGTTACAGGTGAATGGAGTGGACCTTCGCAGTGCGACTCATGAACAGGCCGCGGCGGTTCTGAAGAACGCGGGTCATACGGTCTCCATCGTGACGCAGTACAGACCTGAGGGTGAGCGTGACATCATCACAGACTCGTTATCCTCCACCGATTACTAATCACTCATCAATAAAAATATCAGCTTCATATCCCAAAGACACTCCACACTTTATTTATATGAACCAGCAGTGTAGAAGATAGGGGTGTATTCAACTAAAGATGTTTATAGTCGAATCTGATTCGTCAGATTTTCCCTATAGTCAACTGATAGTCGAATAAGTTAAAATTCCACCACAAGATGGCGCTATAAGCGTAGTTTTTAAAAAATGATTTTTTTTTTATATTTTACTTGTTTTTCTAACAAAAGAAAACCTTTTTTTTGTTTTTCTTTTTTCTTTTTTTTTCTAGAAATTAGGATGATTTTATTTGACAAAAGGCTATATATATAACGAAAACAAAGACATTTCATGTAAAAACTAATGCTTAGCAGCAGCCATGGGCGCCCCCATGTGGTCAAAATGGTACATTCCACTATGAGGTTCATAGTCGACTACGGTTCTCCGAATCGAATCGTCGAATCAGCGAATATTGCAGCTCACCCCTAGTAGAAGACATCAGGGTGTCTGCAGTTTAGAGCTGGATTTTAAACTGCAGACTGAGGGGGGCGCTCTTTCACACTCATATCTGCATGTTTTAGTTGGAACGTTCACCCCCCCCCCCCCCCCCCCCCCCCCCCCTTCACCCCCCCCCACCCCCCCCCCCCCCCCCCGCAGCTCCTACACCACACATCCACGCTGGTGTCTTTTTTGCTTTTTTGCATGTAGTCCCCAGAGCTGACAGAGGGTGGCGCTGTAGATGCTCAGGGTTTATTTTTGGAGAGGAGGTTGGTGAGGAGCAGCATGTTCTCTCACTGCAGTGCTGATCAGAAGGTCGTGATGTTCCTGCAGAGATCTGGCAAGAACTGTGCTCTTTCAGTCTAATTACAGTTCCTGGTTCTGGTTGGGGACACATGGTTCCTGCTGCAGTTCCTCCTCCACCCTGCGGCTTTGTTTACATGAACATGTGTTCTTGTTGGAATTGGACGAGTTCTGGTGAAAGCTGTGGTCTTAGCGTGGCTCCTGTTCTGATAACGCTTCCTGTGTTCTATCCCGTCACTGCCAGCTCATATAAAGGAGAACCTTCCGATGCCAGAACAAACCTTGCTCTTTGTCGCGGTTATGGAACCAGAACCATGTTGTTCTTCGTAACTCAAGCAAGACGTAAAGAACCAACATGTCCATGTCCGTGTCCGTGTACGTGTCCATGTCCGTGTCCTCTCCACACACTGGAGAACCCGTGGCTTTAAAGGGAAATCATTTCCATCGTTCTGCATTCCTCTCACAGAACTGTTCTCCTGGTGAAGCGTGGGTTTGTATTGTGGAGTCACTACGCCCCCCGGTGGAGGTAGCGCTCTGCTGCTGGAGGTTGGGAGGTTGGCATGGCTGGGTGATCCCAGGCTCAGGTGTGTGGAACCGGGTTCTGTGGAGGATCTAAACCAGGAAGCTTCAGATAATAAGAGTAGAAATGTTTTCCTCTGTAGATCCTTAAATGACCTGAAATGATTGGGCCGTTTGGAGGTGGGAGGAGCTACAGCACGACCTGGAAGCCAGTCTTATTTTTGAAGGGATTACTCTGAGACGTTCCTCTGAGACGTTCCTCTGAGACGTTCCTCTGAGACGTTCCTCTGAGACGTTCCTCTCCTCTCGTCTGACAGCCGAGCTAAATTGAGGGGTGTGATGTCGACGTGTCGAGAAGCTTCATCACCTTCAAATACCAAAGCAGATTACCCATAATCCTCAGCTGAGGGGGAAACAGAACCGGAGCAGTGAGGGTTAGAACCCTGATTAAGGACCCACACCATCAGTGGACCTGGGATCCGAACCCCCAACCTTCAGATAGTCCATCACCCAAACCACTGATCTGCCACGCCCCTCTGAGAAGTTCATTTAGAACCAAAACTCTGAACTTCCACCGGAGGTTCTGAGGTTCTGTGAGATCGTGGAGGTTGTGTGGTGGTTGCACAGTGGTTGTGCGGTGGTTGTGCGGTGGTTGTGCGGTGGTTACGCAGTGGTTGCGCAGTGGTTGTGTGGTGGTTGTGCAGTGGTTGTGCGGTTGTTGTGCAGTGGTTGAGCGGTGGTTGTGCAGTGGTTGTGCGGTGGTTGTGCAGTGGTTGCACAGTGGTTGTGCGGTGGTTGTGCAGTGTTTGCGCGGTGGTTGTGCAGTGTTTGCGCGGTGGTTGTGCAGTGGTTGTGCGGTGGTTGTGCAGTGTTTGCGCGGTGGTTGTGCAGTGGTTGTGCAGTGGTTGTGCGGTGGTTGTGCAGTGGTTGTGCAGTGGTTGTGCAGTTTTTGCGCGGTGGTTGTGCAGTGTTTGCGCGGTGGTTGTGCGGTGGTTGTGTGGTGGTTGTGCAGTGGTTGTGCGGTTGTTGTGCAGTGGTTGTGCGGTGGTTGTGCAGTGGTTGTGCAGTGTTTGCGCGGTGGTTGTGCGGTGGTTGTGTGGTGGTTGTGCAGTGGTTGTGCGGTTGTTGTGCAGTGGTTGTGCGGTGGTTGTGCGGTGGTTGTGCAGTGTTTGCGCGGTGGTTGTGCGGTGGTTGTGCAGTGGTTGCACAGTGGTTGTGCGGTGGTTGTGCAGTGGTTGTGCGGTGGTTGTGCAGTGTTTGCGTGGTGGTTGTGCAGTGGTTGCACAGTGGTTGTGTGGAGGTTGTGCAGTGTTTGCGCGGTGGTTGTGCAGTGGTTGCACAGTGGTTGTGCAGTGTTTGCGCGGTGGTTGTGCAGTGGTTGCGCGGTGGTTGTGCAGTGTTTGCGCGGTGGTTGTGCAGTGTTTGCGCGGTGGTTGTGCAGTGGTTGCACGGTGGTTGTGCGGAGGTTGTGCAGTGTTTGCGCGGTGGTTGTGCAGTGGTTGCACAGTGGTTGTGCAGTGTTTGCGCGGTGGTTGTGCAGTGGTTGCGCGGTGGTTGTGCAGTGGTTGCACAGTGGTTGTGCGGTGGTTGTGCAGTGGTTGTGCAGTGGTTGTGCGGTGGTTGTGCAGTGTTTGCGCGGTGGTTGTGCAGTGGTTGCGCGGTGGTTGTGCAGTGGTTGCACAGTGGTTGCACAGTGGTTGTGCAGTGGTTGCGCGGTGGTTGTGCAGTGGTTGTGCGGTGGTTGTGCAGTGTTTGCGCGGTGGTTGTGCAGTGTTTGCGTGGTGGTTGTGCAGTGGTTGTGCAGTGGTTGTGCAGTGTTTGCGCGGTGGTTGTGCAGTGTTTGCGCGGTGGTTGTGCAGTGTTTGCGCGGTGGTTGTGCAGTGTTTGCGCGGTGGTTGTGCAGTGGTTGCGCGGTGGTTGTGCAGTGGTTGCACGGTGGTTGTGCAGTGGTTGTGCGGTGGTTGTGCAGTGTTTGCGCGGTGGTTGTGCAGTGGTTGTGCAGTGTTTGCGCGGTGGTTGTGCAGTGTTTGCGCGGTGGTTGTGCAGTGGTTGCGCGGTGGTTGTGCAGTGTTTGCGCGGTGGTTGTGCAGTGGTTGTGCGGTGGTTGTGCAGTGGTTGCGCGGTGGTTGTGCAGTGGTTGTGCGGTGGTTGTGCAGTGGTTGCGCGGTGGTTGTGCAGTGGTTGGATGTTTGTTTAAAGCTGATCTGTGATCTGAGTCGTGCGCTGAATGAACTTCAGTTTCTTCTCTTGGTCTGCACTGTGGTTGGTTCTTCAGGTGAAACTCATTTCTTTGTGGTTCCGTTGGTTGGTCGTGGGTTCCGTTCGTTTAGCTCTGCAGTTTATCAAAGTTCATAATAAACCAGGGTTCTAGTTCCTCTCTGGAACCTTAGTTTTGCTGCAGGTTCTCTGTGGGGTTTGGATCATGCTGGACCTTTAGGTTGTGTGTTATATTGAGGTTAAATGTTTTATTTGGGGGGGGGGGGGGGTAAAACTGAAGGTTTTTAACCCCGTACACTCTGTAAACGAGTTAATACAGAATTAACTCACTGTATTGATCTCCATAACACTGAACACACACACACACACACACACACTCTCACACACACACACACACACACACACACACACACACACACACACACACACACACACACACACACACGCACTCACACAGGGATCTGCCCCGCAGCATCACATGCTCCGTGGTTCAGTTGAGCGTGTAGCAGGAGCAGTGAGCAGCGCGGCGCGGAGCAGAACCCAGCGTGAGTATCACTCACTTTAACATTACATTCTGTTTATATTAAATGTGAATTGGGACTCTGAGTTTGGCCCATGACTCTTCTGTGTGTCATGTGTCTGATCTGAGAACTGTGATGTGCATGTGATTTTCTGCTGTTAGTTTTATTTCTGTATTTAATTCTGAATGTTGGATTCTTTATTTTACTCTGTTTTCATTTTAGAGAAATAACTATCTGATTTAAAACTCCACACACACACACACACACACACACACACACACACACACACACACACACACACACAGAGTAAAACATTATATAAGAATTAATAAGGATTAAAGCGGCTGTGCAGCATGAGGCTGTGTGTGTGTGTGTGTGTGTGCAGATTTGATGATGATTCTGATTGAATATATTTTTTTATTTGAGTGAATTGTGGCTCAGAGTCTGATCTGAACTCTGTATCAGATTCAGAGATCAAACATTCAGTTTTCGGTCCTCAGTCTCTGCTCTTGGTTCTTATAATGAAGTTGTGTTCACTGTCTCCCTCTGCTGGTGAAGTCAGAATCGTGTTCTTTTTCTGCTCCTTGCTGTTGGAACTGTAGAACATCAGTGAGATTAGAACCTCACATTTCAGGTCTTGTGATCATCAGAACCTCATTTAAAGGAAACTTTGCTTTAATGTTCTTCACATGTGTAATTTGATTTAGAATTCAGATCTAATATTATTTAAGCTTAAATTAAATGATAATTACCAATGTTTAAGCATCAAAGAGAATGAAGACAATAATGATAATTATAATAATTTTAAAAAATGATTAGTTTCTTGTTTTATTATTATTATTATGGTAAATGTTTGATTTCTGTCGCCATCTGGCGGTAAATCAGATTTTTATTCGGATTGGACTCCCTCTGTGTCTGATGATAAAATCTAATCTGTTTTCCTTCTGGATTATTTTTAACACTTTAATTTCATGGTGGTGCAGAGTTCAGCTGTTTCGAAGCCAGGATTCATGACCTGAGAGAACAGATGATGAACAGCAGCATCAGTTCAGGATCCGGTTCTCTGCATTCCGGACAGAAGAGGACGCTGTACATCAGGTACAGAAAGCAAATGAACCCCTCGTTTCCATCATGTTCAGTTCATATCAGTTTTTGTGAGAACCTGCCTCAGATGTTCTCCTCGTCGGAGGTCCGAGGCTGAAGCGGGGTGACGTTGACTTGGTGATGGGATTTGTTCTTGCTGTTTCCAGAACACTGTTTGATTACGATAGAGTAAAGGACTCCAGTCTCCCCAGTCCGGGGGTGAGTTTCCGATTCGGGGACGTTCTGCAGGTTCTGAACAGTTCGGATGATGAGTGGTGGCAGGTACGCAGTGTCACACCCGATGGAGACGGCGGAGAGATGGGAGTCATTCCCAGCAAGAGGAGGTACCACTCACAAACTCGTCTGTGTATAAAGTCCAGTTTGTACCTCTGTTATATCTCAGTGTGTGTGTGTGTGTGTGTGTGTGTGTGTGGGGGGGGGGGGGGGGTATCTCACATTACCCACATTACCCTCCTCAGATTTCACTGTTAAAACTCTCTTCATCATGAAACTCACACCTTCATCATCGAGCTCCAATTAAAGCTCAGAATGATGAGGTGATGAAGAGCTGATGATGATGATGATGATGATGGTGATCTCACCTCTGCAGCTCCAGCATCACAAAACAAACTCAGAGCGCCGATTCAGTGGAGATTCATCCCCTCAGCTTCATCAGAATGAACGCTGTTCTTAAAATCAGAAATGATTGATCAGGGTGTTAATCTAATCAATAATCCAGCAGCAGGACTGTTAGAACATGATGATGATGATGATGATGATGATGATGATGCATCATCCCGCTGATCAGCGTCTCTGTAGTAATCCGTTATTAATCTCATGCTTTGTTTTTGTTGTTAATCTGTTTAAACTCCGTCAGATGGACTTTAGTTTCTGTCTCTGTCTCATGTCTTCAGGGTGGAGAGGAGAGAGAGGAGCAGATTAAAGAGCGTTAAACTCCGCCCTAAATCACATGACCCAGGGGTGAGCGCAATTCAATTTCATTTATCATGTACGACAAAAACAATAATCCTTAATTCAGGGACCGTGGGAATCAATGGATTGAGTTCCTCTCCATCTCAGGACATTAGTATCAGGACGTCTCAGTTTTGGTTGATGATTTATTTTTATATGAAGGAGTTTAAATGTGTTTTTCTGTTCTCATTCTGATGGTGGTTTAAAAACAGGACCTGAATGAAGACAAGAACTCAAGTAAGTTCTGCACTGTTCTCATCAGGTTACTGAAGAACAATGTTAGTGCTGCACTGAAAGTGTGAACACAATATAATCAGCACACAGATCTATAAACTGTTTTATTATTTTTAATAAGTCTGTTATTCTGAGCCATTACAGTTCAGTTTGTTACTGCTGGGACGCCCCGCTGATGTTCCTGTCCTGTGTGTTCTGTGTGTCCTGTGTGTCCTGTGTGTTCTGTGTGTTCTGTGTGTCCTGTGTGTCCTGTGTGTTCTGTGTGTCCTGTGTGTTCTGTGTGTTCTGTGTGTCCTGTGTGTTCTGTGTGTTCTGTGTGTCCTGTGTGTCCTGTGTGTCCTGTGTGTTCTGTGTGTCCTGTGTGTTCTGTGTGTTCTGTGTGTCCTGTGTGTCCTGTGTGTTCTGTGTGTCCTGTGTGTCCTGTGTGTTCTGTGTGTTCTGTGTGTCCTGTGTGTCCTGTGTGTCCTGTGTGTCCTGTGTGTTCTGTGTGTCCTGTGTGTCCTGTGTGTTCTGTGTGTTCTGTGTGTCCTGTGTGTCCTGTGTGTTCTGTGTGTCCTGTGTGTTCTGTGTGTTCTGTGTGTTCTGTGTGTCCTGTGTGTCCTGTGTGTTCTGTGTGTTCTGTGTGTCCTGTGTGTTCTGTGTGTCCTGTGTGTTCTGTGTGTTCTGTGTGTCCTGTGTGATGAGTCTGTATATCTGAACTCGTGACCTGCTGTACCTCGGGGTTTATGAATGTTCTCTGAATGTTCTGTGTTCTCAGCTCTGCAGGAGGAAGTGGTTCTGTCCTATCAGACGGTGATGCAGCAGGAAGGTACGAGTTTAAATCCCATCATGAATCCCATCAGTGTGATGCAGAACGTAATGATGTGTGTATCTGTGCAGTGCACTACACCCGCCCCCTGATTGTTCTTGGTCCGCTGAAGGAGCGGATCAATGACGACCTGATATCAGAATTCCCCGATAAGTTTGGATCCTGCGTACCTCGTGAGTTTTTAATTTATTAACAGATTATATCCTGAAGTTTTAAATATACAGCTACACGTCATCATCTACATCAGACACGACCAGAGTGAGGCGGGACTACGAGGTGGACGGGAGGGACTATCACTTCGTCACGTCTCGAGATCAGATGGAGCTGGACATCCAGGACCATAAATTCATCGAGGCTGGACAGTATAACGGTCATCTGTACGGTACCAGTGTGCAGTCTGTACGTCAGGTGGCTGAACAGGTACGCGCATCGCTGATCATGTGACCGTAATTATATATGCCTTGCATTTTATATTGGTAAACTTTAAACAATGAACATACAGAAGTTTATCATGGAGACATTTCTGTTCCTGAAGTTTCTCACACTTTAATAAAGTCCTGAGTTTACACCACCACGTACACAAAGCACTGCTACACAACCTGATGATGTCACTGCGTTTAGTCTTAATAAAGACGTGGATCAGTCAGAAGCTTAATGAAGCCATCAGTGTGATTGGTCTGACCCTGTGCTGCTCTGCTCAGGGGAAACACTGCATCCTGGACGTCTCTGGTAACGCCATCAAACGCCTCCAGCTGGCGCAGATCGTCCCCATCGCCATCTTCATTCGACCAAAATCAATGGCAAACATCCTGTGAGTCTGCAGCACCAACTGACACCGTCATCTCATTCAGACTGGACACAAGAACAGAGTTTAAACATTTAGAACATCTCTCTGAAGCTGAACCATTGATATCACATAGTTCCTGAATTCAAGTTCTGAAGGAACATCTTTAACCCACACATTATTCAGGAGTCATTACAGAACCCTGTTCTACACAGCCCCGGACCTGACCTGACCTGACCTGACCTGACCTGACCTGTCCATGATGAGATGAGATGTTCAGAATGTGTGTTTGGTTTAAAGGAACCATAAGGTTTCAGAGTAGTTCCTGTAGAACCCCTGACTCTCTCTTTGTGTTTGGGATTGCTGATTAGAGAGATGAATAAGAAGCTGACGGAGGACCAGGCCAAGAAGATGTTTGATCGAGCCATGAAGATGGAGCTGGAGTTCACAGAACACTTCACTGGTGAGAACGAAAACAAGAACCCTGTAAGCGTTCTGCAGTCCGTCCTGCTTCAACTCCTCATTCATTCATTGATCTAAATGAAAATGATGTGAAGTTACAGGAAAGGTTTTATTTCTGACGCGATGCAGCAGCGTCTGAACCATGTCATTTAGATGTGATGTTCTCCTGATGCTGAGTCATGAAGGTGTGACGCTGCTCTGTGAGTTAACTCTGTACGTGTCCTGTGTTTTCACAGCGGTGGTTGAAGGAGACACATTGGAAGAGATCTACATGCAGATCAAACAGATCATTGAGGATCATTCAGGACCGTACATCTGGGTCCCGTCCAGAGAGAAGCTGTGAGACGGCAGCTCAAACTTTCATTTGCATTCTTATTCTTCCTTCTATTTATTAACCCGGTGGATGAAAGATGCTGGGCATGAGGTGCAGACATGGTGGTGGAAACGTTATGGAGATGCAGTGGAGACATGGGAGAGCTTAGGGTTCAGGGGTGGAGCTTCCCTGATTTAAAGAGGAACATTTTTATTTGCTGTACAATTCATTTTTTAATGATTGGGTTCTTCTCTCTTGTGAACTGATATTAATGCACCTGCACATCTTCATTTGGTGAAGCCAGAGTCTGCACGTCTCCGCATTAAAGCATGTTCTGTTCCAATTAATCTGCTTTTTACTAACGATGGTACTGAGGTCTATTAAAATCACAGCGTCTCCACTGCGCACCAGACACGACACAAGCACACCGTCTGTAAACCATCAGCACGTCTGTACATCATCACCTGTACAACATCTGTACAACACCATCACATTCCCATGCATTCTCTGCATCGTCTGTAGATCACCTGTTGGTGGCGCTCGCGTTACGGTGCTGCAGGGTGAAGTTTTAGGCGGCATGGCTGATTATTGTAATAAAAATGCAAGTTGTGTTTTATTTTTGGACGGGAAAACTGCAATGCAAAATGAAATGTATATTGAGATCACATGGTGTATTTAACCCCTTACTGCCTATTTTGTTATAATAAAACTTACTGAGCGTTTCTCAGATTCCACTCTGTCCTTTTTAATATTTATATGAAATCAAAATCCTCATTCAAAAGCATGTATACAGTCTGCTACACGTCTCCTATTCCTCCACTAGAGGGCGTCATTCAGAAGCTTGTTTTAGTTTTGTGGGAAAAAAACAAAAGAATAAAAATGGACTCGTTTATAGTTCACGTTTCTGTAATTAATGACAGCGATTCAGAGCGCTGGAGATATTAATTAGAGATGAGATTAGAGCTGGAGATATTAATTAGAGATGAGATTAGAGCTGGAGATGTTAATTAGAGATGAGATTAGAGCTGGAGATGTTAAAATGTTGAGCAGACCCTCTGCAGTCAGGTTCTCAGTGAACTGCAGTAATATTGAGGTGTCCTCATACTTTAGTTTCTAGAGGATCATCTGATCTCTGTTCACGACTCGTGCACTTTTCAGACGCTCCCTTACCTGCCTCAGGTGATCGCCGCCCCCCCCCCCCCCCCCCCCGCTTTAAAGTGCAGCATGAAGGTGGAGAGGAATCAGCTGTTCAATCTCTGACGTCATAGAACTTTAAACCTCTGAGAGAGTGGGGGGGGGGTGAGAGAGAAAGAGAGAGAGAGAGAGGGTGTGTGTGTGTGTGTGTGTGTGTGTGTGTGTGTGTGTGTGTGTGTGTGTGTGTGTGAGAGGGGGGGGGGTGCTCAGTTGTATCGACTCCGTTGTGTCCGGATTAGTGTTAAAAGCTGCTGAGGCGATGGAGCCGGGATCGTTTGATGTGCCGCCGTCGGGGAGCAGAATGGAGGCTGCAGGATCAGCTGAGGTAAGAACCGAACCGAACCGAACCGAACCGAACCGAACCGCTTTCACCTGCACAAGGTTCCACGTTCTGGTTCCGACATCAAACATCACCTGATCTGTCCAAGATCAAAGAACAGACTTCAAACAGCATTCTATAGATCTGTAGAGTTTATCAGAAACCAGAAAACTAACAGAACGGGAACTAACAGAACGGGAACTAACAGAACGGGAACTAACAGAACGGGAACTGTGTTAAGGTTTGAATGTTTTATGTCCCTCGATAAAGTTAAAGTAGTTCCGTTTTAACGTTCAGAACAGTACAGAGCCGTGAGTGAGTGAGAGAGAGAGAGAGTGTATGTGTGTGTAGGTGTGTGTATATGTGTGTGTATGGTTGTGTGTGTGTGTATGATGTGTGTGTATGGTGTGTATGATGTGTGTGTGTGTATGATGTGAGATGTGTGATGTGTGATGTGTGTGTGTGTGATGTGTGTGAGGTCCAGCTGCTGGTTCTTACTGTGTTCATGATCTGATCACACAGATGTTCTCTGGAGTTCTTCGGTTCCATTCTGAGATTAGAACCCTGTGTTTTGGGAAATGGATTTATTAAATGAATGAGGTTCTGTCTGTTTTAATTAGTTAATGAAATAATGAATGACAGGACAAACGTTCCTGATGATCCTGTTTGATCTGGATCTGAGCTGCTGATTATTTTATGGCAGCAGGACTTTAAACTTTGTCCTCACGCTCCTCACGTCTCAGGTTGATAATCGGAACCTGAAGGGCCGGGGGCCGGGGGCCGGGGTGGATGAGAACGTGACGTTGATGATCCTCTGTATTAATAACAGAAATGAGAACGTGAATGACGGAACCCGATTCAGAGAGAACATGAGACGTGCTTGTGTGAGGACCTGAAGGTTCAGTGAACATGTTTCTGTCTCTGATGTGAATCAGGTGGCTGCAGGTTCAATTTAAATCACATTGGGTTGATGGCATCCTGAGGAGCATGCAGTCCTGAACTCTGTTCCGCAGCGTGCTCCGGGCGGTGGTGCCGCGCTGGGTCGATCATCGGCAGGACGCCGAGGACGTTGTTAGATGTTTAAATGGAGCTCCTGACCTGCAGGTGTGTCCGTGTTTTTGGCGACACATCAGTCAGAAGGTGAAGCTTGGTCAGCAGTTTGTGGTCGAGCTCATCTGCATACTGATTCATGATTTAATTAGTTCCTCGTTATTAAAGTGGCAGCAGGTGAGAGAATCAGCATCAACCCACCCCCATCACAGTCATCCAACCAAACAACATCAAACAGGACTGTGGTGGACCGTCACTCTGTCCCACAAGCTCTAAAGTATGTGGACACCTCGTGATGCGGCTCATTGGATTTGCTGTCCGTTTGGGGAGGAAGGACGCAGGACGCTGAGGGTCTGCGCTCAGTCCGGTTTTGACTTTCTACTAAAGTCCACTCCCATCATCTCACAGGTAACGGTCATCACTACGTATCGGCTCACTGCTGCCACTCTGTGGTAAAATTAAGAATGCACGCTCATTTAGACCCATTAACACACAATAACAGAACAACAGAAGAGAACCTGCATTTAAAAAACCGAAACCTCGTGAGTGCTGTGTGAAAGGGGCTTATATACATAAGCTTATGTATGGTGTGTGTGTGTGTGTGTGTGTGTGTGTGTGTGTGTGTGTAGCCAGAATACCACTGAACACAGTAAAGTTCTCTAAGCTGTAAACTAAAGCTTTACCAGTAGAGGTCAGTGTGTGGTTTGACATCCACAGGCAGCGGGGTGTGTCTGAGGAGGGGGCCGGTTCCTGATGTAGGGGCCGGTTCCTGAGGGCGCTCTGGAAAAAGAACCCTCGTGTGGTCTCAGCTCAGTTGTACCATGTGACTGTGATGAGCAGGTTCTCCAGAGGACTCATTATGATTCTGCTGCGTCATCACTTCCTCCCACTCACTAATAAAAACACGGGGGGGGGGGGGGGGGGGGTGCTGTGAACACTGTGAACGTCTCCATGTGGAGAGTATGAGA
The DNA here is from genome assembly GCA_019802505.1 of Corydoras sp. C115. Classification (NCBI taxonomy): domain Eukaryota; kingdom Metazoa; phylum Chordata; class Actinopteri; order Siluriformes; family Callichthyidae; genus Corydoras; species Corydoras sp. C115. The sequence continues at coordinate 829,656 of JAFMOC010000099.1, read as the reverse complement.
CTGCGACAGGAAGTGGAGGTTCTGACAGGAAGCTGAGCGCAGGCTGCTCTATTAAAGCTGCTGACAGGGTTCTAATGACGTGCTGTCAGAACCGCAACCTCGATGAGCCGAGAACCGGAGACAGGAGAGCAGCTGATCCATCATTATACTGTCCACCATCACGATCCCCCCCCCCCTCTCTCTCTTGAGTCTTCCTCACTTTCCTGTCTCACTCCCGTCTGTCTCACTCCTCAGCTCTGTGCTGGCTGACCTTGGTGGAGGTCACTCCCCAGCTGACCTCGGTCTACAGACCGTATGAGAGGGAACCGTATTCTAAACCTGAAATGAGTTTCTCTTTTATTTATTTAATTCATCTGTCTTTTTCCACTGCAGGTGACCCCCCCCCCCCTCCACCCCCCCTCATTTAATCAGCATGTCAGAGCTGGACGACTTCCCCCCCACGCCCCCCCGAGACCATCGGAACCCCGATCCCTCCCGCATTCAGCAGGACCTGTTGGAGGAGCAGGTGGAGCTGTGGTGGTTCAGTGAGCCGCGCAGGTCTCTGCTGTGCTACAGCGCCTCGGTGGCCCTGGTGGTGGGCTGTGGGGTGGGGGGCGTGGGTCTGCTGTCCAGCACCACCAGTCTGTCGAGCGAGTGGCGTCTGGGCGTGGGCACGGCCCTCTGTCTGCTGGCGCTGGCCGTGGTGCTGAAGCAGCTGCTCAGCTCGGCCGTGCAGGACATGAACTGTCTGCGCAGCCGGCGCCGCATCGACGCCCTGAAGAGCGGGGGAGTGTCCGACGTCCTGGTGGTCCTCCTGACGGGCCTCGCCCTCCTGATCTGTGGCGCCGTGCTGCTCAACGTCGCGCTGGCGCACCACATGCCCCGCCCCGGGCAGGCTCTGAACGACATGTTTATTTGTGGCGTGGTGATGCTGGCGGGTGGAGGCTTCACCGTCCTCGCCGTTGCCGTCTACTCGAGCGCGGCGGTCTTTGGGAACGGGGCGCGGCCCCGGCGCCGTCTGAGGGACGGTGTGCTTGGCGTGTTCACCGTGTCGGGGCAGATGCGTGCCCGCAGGGAGACGGCTTCCAGCCTGGCACAGCTGCTTTGACCGCTGCCTGCTGACCCGGATCGGATCGGGGGTTCGCTTCACCTCCACAAAATAACGGTCGCTGCCCGCCGACCCACACGGGTTCTACAGCACGACAGAAATAAAGGGGCATCGGGCCGGATCGGGCCACGCTGATCACTCCACAACAATTAGAAAAGAAAAGCCGGCAGGGTGGCACCGTGGCCTATCCCATCACTTCAGGAGAGCTTCCATCATCTGGACGGTGACGCTGCAGCAGGTTGGTCTGGGGGTTTGTGAGGACTGATGGACTGATTGAGGTCAGATGTTCTCCACCGTAATGATGTGAGAGTCCAGCAGTGATCACAGGAACTCTGCTGCAGGGACCGACGTGGAGACGAAATAAAGACGTGAGCTCTGAGAGCAGAGCAGAACTCCGGGTTCTTTTACTGTCCGGTGTCTACAGAGTGGTGACCATGCGGGGTGATCTGAACGTGTCATCAAAGAGGAACCAAATAAGGAACTGAGGAACTCCTGTTCTTACAGTGAATAACTGAATGAGGACGATTCAGGAACCGTTCCTTATGTTTATGTTTAGTGATGAAGTTTGGAGAGGAACTGATCCGGAACCTGATCTGCTCTCACTGATGCTCTGAGGACCTCGTCAGGAGGTGATGACCTCAGGAGGTTTTTGGATGATCTCCATTTCTTAGCTGGATGGTAACTACTACTGTCTCACAGCAAAGATAAATCCATGGATGTTAGAGGTGGAGATTGGCATGTTCTCCTGGGTTGCCGGGTCCGTTCCTGTGTGAACTCATCACACTGCGATTTTGAAACGTACACGGCGTGAGAGTCTCCGGTTACACCGGTGCACGACCGACCTGCAGCCGCATCAATAATTCAGCTTCACACTCTGACTGACTCACACACACACACACACACACACACACACACACACACACACACACACAGTCTGAAACCACACCCCCAAAACAAAGACAGACTTTTAATAATTCATGTTTCAATGATTTATATAAATGTTAGAATTTATTAACATTAAAATTCAACAACAGCATTTGTGGTGGGGGCTCACAAACGTGTGTGTGTGTGTGTGTGTGTGTGTGTGTGTGTGTACTGTATGTTTTTATATATAATGTTTATTAGGATAATAAACTTTGTGTGATGAGAGTAAATATAAAGTGAAGATAAACAGGAAGTAAAATCAATTAACTGGATGATTGATGCTCTTTCCCTTACACACACACTCTCTCTCTCTCTCTCTCTCACACACACACTCTCTCTCTCTCTCACACACACAACACACACACACACACTCTCATTGGATCCTCCCCCTTGTGTGGGTGATGCTGTGGCAGTTCTCTTCAGTTGGTCCTCAGTTGATAATCTGTTTATAAAATAGAGATCTGTATTAATGACATCACGGATATAGCGTTGAGTCGTGTGTGTGTGTGTGTGTGTGTGTGTGTGTGTGTGTGTGTGATACCTCCACTCTGTGTTATATATCTGACCCATGGTAGAGCCTGGTATCCACTCTTCTCTATTATCTTCAGGTATCGAACCTGAGAAATTATAAAAAACTATAAGAACCAAACAGAAGCCATCATCAGACAGAGAACTGAATCCAGGTAAAGGTGTTAATAAGCAGGGGGCGGGGTTTAGATTCCTAAAAACACTAATGTAAAAATCCCAGAGTAACTCCACCAACAAACACCGACTCCGCCCTTCAGTAAACTCCAGCAGTATAATCACTAAGCTGTAGTTCCTGGTTTGGTTCCTTAGTTCTTAGTTTAGAGGGAACTATCTGATGGAGATGTGACATCATCAACATTCAAATTATGAAGGAACCCCCCCCCCCCCCCCCCCCCCCCCCCCCCCCCCCCCCCCCCCCCCCCCCCCCCCCCCCCCCCCCCCCCCCCCCACCCCCCCCCCCCCCCCCGATCCAATGTATCCAATTAAAACATTAGACTGAAGGACAAACGCAACGCTTTCCTGTAGTCCATCTGAATGAGGACAGATGATGTCATCAAAGTAGATGATGACATCACTCCACCCCCCCCCCCCCCAGCGCTGATCTCACCTGGATTCCAGATACGGTGAAATACGGGATCTCAAACTTGACTGTGATTGGCCGCTTGGCTTCCAGCTCGTCGTTCTCGACGCTCGGCAGTCCAAAGTGTGCTCGCATTATAAACTCCTTACCTCCCTGTAACCAGAGCAGCATCACATGATCACACAGCTCCCCGAGGACATGTGCACACAGGAGAGCCTCGTTACTCACAGGGAAGGACTTGATGGTCCACTCCACGCCGCTCTTCTCCGGTACCCACTTGGCGCTGCCCGTGCTGGTTTTGAATTTGGGGGAGTCGGCGTCGCTGGGCACCGGTACCAGGATGGTCACGTTGTTGGCAGTGGAGCGGCTTTTAAACTGACTGCGAGCCTACAGGAAACCGTTCAGAATAAATACCTCACACCACGAGACCGCACGCACGTCCGGCTGTGAGGTCATCACAGACGGAACACGGGGAGAGCACCATCAGCAGTGCATTGTGGGGGATGTGTCCATGTGCACGCACCTTCACTTTGATCTCCACGCGACTGTGTGAGAACTTCTCAATCACACTTTCAATCCATATTAAAGGTTTAACCTGTTAAACACAGAGGCGCCTTTACAACCAAACCAAATGTTTCAGGACATTTAATCAACATTTAATCAACATTTAATCAACATTTAATCAACATTTAATCAACATTTAATCAACATGAGTCCATCAGAACAGCGAGGACCTCAGAGACACATCTCACTCTGCTGCTGGCTTATGGGAAACTCCGCCCACTGTGGTGGAAACAGAGGATGTGTGTCTGATGTTATCTACCAGAAGGTGGATAGTTTGTGACTGAGACCCCCCCCCCCCCCCCCCCCCCCCCCCCCCCCCGCACTGAGTAATGAAATGTAGAACTGAGAAAAATAAATCTCCACCGGCCGACATTCATCTGTAAACGTAGAGAACGAGTCGGAGTGGACTTTGGAAATCTAGAGTGAAGGTCAGAGGGGTCAGATCCAGAGATCGTCCTGTAGATCAACAGCTACAGGGAGCCAATCAGAGAGGAGAGGTGGAGTCACATGAGTTCACTTGGGTGGATGAACATGAGACGGGCTGTAGATATACAAATAAAACTAAAAGGAAAAATGAAATAAATGTTGAAATAAAGGCCACAGTGAATTCTGTTAGTGTTCTGGTGCAGATGATGATGATGAGATGAAGATGATGAAGATGTTTTTATAAGAGTCTCTGATGTCCACTCTGCGCTGCTCGCTCTGTTAAAGGATCAGTGCAGGGGTCAGGGGTGGAGATGCTCACCGTGGTGTTCAGGCGGTAGGACATGAGTTCACTCTCTCCATCAGGTGGAATGAAGGAGATGGTTCTGTCGTTCTCAAAGCGAGACAGACGGACGCACTGATGAAACTTCACGTCCTCCAGCTCCACAGATTTACTCTTCTCTCCTGTCAGGTACAAACACTTAATAATGAAGGGATTACCCTCACCATCACCATCACCCTCACCCTCACCCTCACCCTCACCCTCTCCTTCACCCTCACCCTCACCCTCAGCCTCAGCCTCGCCCTCGCCCTCAGGCTCACCCTCGCCCTCGCCCTCACCTTCACCTTCACCCTCACCCTCAGCCTCAGCCTCGCCCTCGCCCTCACCCTCGCCCTCACCCTCACCCTCACCCTCAGCCTCAGCCTCGCCCTCGCCCTCAGGCTCACCCTCGCCCTCGCCCTCACCTTCACCTTCACCCTCACCCTCAGCCTCAGCCTCGCCCTCGCCCTCGCCCTCAGGCTCACCCTCACCCTCGCCCTCACCCTCACCTTCACCTTCACCCTCACCCTCAGCCTCAGCCTCGCCCTCGCCCTCAGGCTCACCCTCACCCTCGCCCTCGCCCTCACCTTCACCTTCAAACCCTCACCTCAGCCTCAGCCTCGCCCTCGGCCTCAGCTCACCCTCACCCTCGCCCTCGCCCTCACCTTCACCTTCACCCTCACCCTCAGCCTCAGCCTCGCCCTCGCCCTCGCCCTCACCTTCACCTTCACCCTCACCCTCACCCTCAGCCTCGCCCTCGCCCTCAGGCTCACCCTCACCCTCGCCCTCGCCCTCACCTTCACCTTCACCCTCACCCTCAGCCTCAGCCTCGCCCTCGCCCTCAGGCTCACCCTCACCCTCGCCCTCGCCCTCACCTTCACCTTCACCCTCACCCTCAGCCTCGCCCTCGCCCTCAGGCTCACCCTCACTCCTCACCCTCACCCTCAAGCCTCGCCCTCGCCTCAGGCTCACCCTCACCCTCGCCCTCGCCCTCACCTTCACCTTCACCCTCACCCTCAGCCTCGCCCTCGCCCTCAGGCTCACCCTCACTCTCACCCTCACCCTCAGCCTCGCCCTCGCCCTCAGGCTCACCCTCACCCTCGCCCTCGCCCTCACCTTCACCTCACCTTCACCCTCACCCTCAGCCTCGCCCTCGCCCTCAGGCTCACCCTCACTCTCACCCTCACCCTCAGCCTCGCCCTCGCCCTCAGGCTCACCCTCACCCTCGCCCTCACCTTCACCTTCACCCTCACCCTCACCCTCACCCTCGCCCTCACCTTCACCTTCACTCTCACCCTCACCCTCACCCTCACCCTCGCCCTCACCTTCACCTTCACTCTCACCCTCACCCTCAGCCTCGCCCTCGCCCTCAGGCTCACCCTCACCCTCAGCCTCGCCCTCGCCCTCAGGCTCACCCTCACCCTCGCCCTCACCTTCACCTTCACCCTCACCCTCACCCTCAGCCTCGCCCTCACCCTCAGCCTCACCCTCACCCTTGCCCTCGCCCTCATCCTCACCCTTAGCCTTGCCCTCACCCTCATCCTCATCCTCACCCTCACCCTTGCCCTCGCCCTCATCCTCACCCTTAGCCTTGCCCTCACCCTCACCCTCTCCCAGCCTGCTGCAGTCTCACTGATGATGAGCGTCGTTGTGATTGGAGGACCTGACCCTCTCTGTCTGTGTTTTTAGGTCAGCAGGTTATGGGATGTGTTTATCAGGTTATGGGATGTGTTATCAGGTTATGGGATGTGTTTATCAGGTTATGGGATTTGTTTATCAGGTTATGGGATGTGTTATCAGGTTATGGGATGTGTTATCAGGTTATGGGATGTGTTTATCAGGTTATGGGATGTGTTTATCAGGTATGGTGTTTTATCAGGTTATGGATGTTATGGGATTTTTATCAGGGTTATGGGATGTGTTTATCAGGTTATGGGATGTGTTTATCAGGTTATGGGATTTGTTTATCAGGTTATGGGATGTGTTATCAGGTTATGGGATTTGTTTATCAGGTTATGGGATGTGTTATCAGGTTATGGGATGTGTTATCAGGTTATGGGATTTGTTTATCAGGTTATGGGATTTGTTTATCAGGTTATGGGATGTGTTATCAGGTTATGGGATGTGTTTATCAGGTTATGGGATGTGTTTATCAGGTTATGGGATTTGTTTATCAGGTTATGGGATGTGTTATCAGGTTATGGGATGTGTTATCAGGTTATGGGATTTGTTTATCAGGTTATGGGATGTGTTTATCAGGTTATGGGATGTGTTATCAGGTTATGGGATGTGTTATCAGGTTATGGGATTTGTTTATCAGGTTATGGGATGTGTTATCAGGTTATGGGATGTGTTTATCAGGTTATGGGATGTGTTATCAGGTTATGGGATGTGTTTATCAGGTTATGGGATGTGTTTATCAGGTTATGGGATGTGTTTATCAGGTTATGGGATGTGTTATCAGGTTATGGGATGTGTTATCAGGTTATGGGATGTGTTATCAGGTTATGGGATGTGTTATCAGGTTATGGGATGTGTTATCAGGTTATGGGATGTGTTATCAGGTTATGGGATGTGTTATCAGGTTATGGGATGTGTTATCAGGTTATGGGATGTGTTATCAGGTTATGGGATGTGTTTATCAGGTTATGGGATGTGTTATCAGGTTATGGGATGTGTTATCAGGTTATGGGATGTGTTATCAGGTTATGGGATGTGTTATCAGGTTATGGGATGTGTTTATCAGGTTATGGGATGTGTTATCAGGTTATGGGATGTGTTATCAGGTTATGGGATGTGTATCAGGTTATGGGATGTGTTATCAGGTTATGGATGTGTTTATCAGGTTATGGGATGTGTTTATCAGGTTATGGGATGTGTTATCAGGTTATGGGATGTGTTATCAGGTTATGGGATGTGTTATCAGGTTATGGGATGTGTTTATCAGGTTATGGGATGTGTTTATCAGGTTATGGGATGTGTTATCAGGTTATGGGATGTGTTATCAGGTTATGGGATTTGTTTATCAGGTTATGGGATGTGTTATCAGGTTATGGGATTTGTTTATCAGGTTATGGGATGTGTTATCAGGTTATGGGATGTGTTTATCAGGTTATGGGATGTGTTATCAGGTTATGGGATGTGTTATCAGGTTATGGGATGTGTTTATCAGGTTATGGGATGTGTTATCAGGTTATGGGATGTGTTATCAGGTTATGGGATGTGTTATCAGGTTATGGGATGTGTTATCAGGTTATGGGATGTGTTTATCAGGTTATGGGATGTGTTTATCAGGTTATGGGATGTGTTATCAGGTTATGGGATTTGTTTATCAGGTTATGGGATTTGTTTATCAGGTTATGGGATGTGTTTATCAGGTTATGGGATGTGTTATCAGGTTATGGGATGTGTTATCAGGTTATGGGATGTGTTTATCAGGTTATGGGATGTGTTTATCAGGTTATGGGATGTGTTTATCAGGTTATGGGATGTGTTATCAGGTTATGGGATGTGTTATCAGGTTATGGGATGTGTTATCAGGTTATGGGATGTGTTTATCAGGTTATGGGATGTGTTATCAGGTTATGGGATGTGTTATCAGGTTATGGGATGTGTTTATCAGGTTATGGGATGTGTTTATCAGGTTATGGGATGTGTTTATCAGGTTATGGGATGTGTTTATCAGGTTATGGGATGTGTTATCTGGATCTTATCTTGTGTTTATCTGAGAGAGTTGAATCTGAGGCACTTTGTGTGTTTCGTGAGCAGAAGCAGCTCTCCACGTCGTTAGGTTCGTTAAGGAAACGAGTTTTGAAGGAGCTCAGTGTTCCGCTGACTCCCTGCTTCTCTGCCCCTCGTGGGAATGATGTGGGTTCTGCCGGCTCTGTCTCATTACAGCCTGGGTTTTAACCGCGTCTCGTATTAGTGATCTCATTATTTATTCATGAGGGTTCATGCTGCTGATGTAAACCTGCAGTCCCCAAACTCCTGACTGTTTCAGAGATCAGAGGACTTTCAGAGGCTCCGCCCCGTCACATTTAGAACGAAGCTTCAGATTCTGATTAATGTAATAAACACCACTTAAGACCTGCGATTGGTCAGGAGTCATTAATAAGAATGAGGAGGCGTGTGTAAGAGCGGGCGGGTTGGGTCAGTTGTTAACAGCCCCATGAAACTGCCCAACATGATTGATGTGCTGTGCAGAGCGATAGGGACTCAGACTGCGACCTTACGGACTCGATCTTGGACAGGCTATCGGCTCTGTGGACGGATGATGAGTTGGAGGTCAGGAACTCACGGGTTGGTTGGAGCTGCTACGATGGCTGAGAAAAGTCGTCAAGACAAACTGAGTCCTATCTGCCGTTTGTCTCTCTTATCAGCCTCGTCCTCCAGAGCTGCTACTGAAACTCCTCCAGAAGAACCGATGCTATGGTCTCCTGATGAGCTGCCCTGCCCTGTCTCTCCTGTGGACTGCCCCCCCCCTTTCCGATCCCTTTTGAACACGTCTCCTGCAGCTTCTCGTCCATGTCTTTATGTTTGTATTTGCTTATGTGCTAGGTGTTTTTTTCGGGCCCTCAGTCTGAGCTTATTAAAGCTTTGGTTCTCCTGATGTATCGCATTTCTATTTATTTCTAATGACGGCGTCTAACGGTGCGAACTATCACAGCGGCTCCCTCTGTCTCTGTCTATGGAGAGGAGGAACATACTTTCGGTTCTCTGAATGTCCTGATATGCAGTGGAAGTGACAATAAAGTGTCCTCGTGTGGCGGGTGGAAGGGTGAACTCACGGCCCGTGATCTGGAACAGAACCTTATCGTTCAGGCCCAGCCGCAGCTCAGGCATGCCGGACAGAACCACCTTCAGCTTTATACAGCCAAGAATCTCACTGCGCAGGACACCACCTGTAGCACTGACCTGCAGCAAAGGAGCATGGGTAAACACTCTGACAGACAGCTGACGTGTGCTTTCAGTGAGGTAAACCTTTCCATCGGTCAGTTTCTGAAGCTTTTAAGACTGAATGTAACCTCCAGGTTCCAGTGATGGATTTAAAATGCTAACCTTACAGATTTAATCTTCAGGATCTGGATTCATTCCTCCATTAAACTCACCAGCAGGTTCACAGACTCGATCACGTCCATGAACACCTCGTTCTTCCTGTACTTAATGCCCTCTGATCTCCAGGACACGGCGTTGGTGACGGTTGCCGGGGGGCGTGGCGCTCCCACCTCCAGTTTATGTCCCTGCTGGGTAATGTACCTGATAAAGAGAAAAAAACAACGAGTATGTGTTCAAACCAACCGATTACAAAATCCAGCAGCAGTATGGAGTCAGTCATCAGGGCTTTCCTCAGGTTTCTGTTTCTAACAGTTCAGATCGTCTCCTTAATTACGTCTTCATTTAGAGATGCAATCATCTGTGAGCAGCTGTTGACATGAACTCGGTGGACCGTCTCCTGAGAACATCATCCATGGAGACTCAGGAACACAAACAGCTGCACCTGCGCTCATCCTGCAGAACCCAACAGCAGGTTCTCTCTGATGATGTCACAATTTCAAATACAACACGGCGAGTGTGTTCTTCACTGTCTGTGAAATGAGGCTGAGATGGTAATAATGAGGGCGCACCCTTACAGTGTGTGTGTGTGTGTGTGTGTGTGTGTGTGTGTGTGTGTGCAGGATTAATGGAGCATTATGGCTGATGTGAGGCTGATTGTGCTGGGGAACAGTGAGTGGACTCGGTGCCTGGTGCAGGGCTGCAGAATGAAGACGTCTTTCAGAACTCACTCCAGTAAGATCTTGCTGTCTGTGGTTTGAGGAAATCCAAAATCCATCAGCTCATCCATCAGCTCATACACGGTCACAAAGTTATCCCGGATGCTCTCCTCCTCCAGCTCCTTAAAATACTCCTCAAACACCTGAACACAGTCAGGGACAGAACCGTTACACAGTCCCCTCCACAGGACCCCACAGGGGGGGCATGGGGTAGACTTTAGACTCTGAGGGTTCTCTCATGATGTTTAAACTTACCTCCACTATCTTATAGAGGAAGGAATAAACCATCGCGGCGTTGATGTTCCTCTTGGTCATGGCCACCACTGCAGAGGAACGTTAAGGAGGTAACTGCAGAACACTACATTCCATCAGATCAGTGAGGAACAGGAAGTGCAGCCATTATTCAGGATACAATACAAGTTGCTGTGTTTGATGTACAGGAAATGGGTGGAGCCATGGGTCACTACGGGTGACAGCTCTGCCTCTTCCTCCCTCTTCATCATGATGGGCATGAAGTGGTCGATCTGGTTCATATCAACATCACCCATGTAGTTCCTGCATATCAGCACCTGAAGAAGGAACCATGTACTGTAAGAACCGTCTGCAAGCGCTTCACACTCTGATCCTCCACCCAAATCCAGCCCTCTGACCACTGACTGCTTCCTGTAGTTAACATGGTACAGACCCTCACAGACCCTCACAGACACGGAGCTGCACATGGTCACATGAGTCCGTCATTCAGACAGTGAAGAACCAAACGGCTTCAGAGAGACAAAATAACTCAGAGACACTTATTAAAGTAAATGAATGTGGAGCAGATGGAGGTGGAGACTGGACTTTCAGCAGGAGGAGCTCAGCTCTACAACTCCTCAGGTTCTCCTCAGGTTCTCCTCAGGATCTCCTCAGGATCTCCCCAGGATAACTCAGACTGAAGGTGGGGAACCTGTCCTCTGCTCACAGCTCCACCGTTTTAAAGTGATGGAGGAAGTTCAGAGTGTTGAGCTTCAGAGTGGAGATTCTATCAGTTTGATTTCCTTCCACTTTAAAGTGCTGAGTCAGCACATGAGTTCTGAATATGTGCCCTCAGGTCCAGAAATATCAAACCATCAGAAATACATGACATTTTAATAAAACCTGCAGCTGCACACACACACACACACACACACACACACACACACACACACACACACACACACACACCCTGTGTGTACAAAAGTATGTGGACACTCTGAAACCCCTCTGTGCTGAGTGTAGAACCGGTTGTGCAGGGTTCTCTGAGATGTTCTTCAGGTTGGAGCAGATGATTTACAGGTGATGTGATCCGTTGTTATGGTGATGTGATCCGTTGTTATGGTGATGTGATCTGTTGTTATGGTGATGTGATCTGTTGTTATGGTGATGTGATCTGTTGTTATGGTGATGTGATATGTTGTTATGGTGATGTGATCCGTTGTTATGGTGATGTGATCCGTTGTTATGGTGATGTGATCCGTTGTTATGGTGATGTGATCCGTTGTTATGGTGATGTGATCCGTTGTCATGGTGATGTGATCTGTTGTTATGGTGATGTGATCCGTTGTTATGGTGATGTGATCCGTTGTTATGGTGATGTGATCTGTTGTTATGGTGATGTGATCCGTTGTTATGGTGATGTGATCCGTTGTTATGGTGATGTGATCCGTTGTTATGGTGATGTGATCCGTTGTTATGGTGATGTGATCCGTTGTTATGGTGATGTGATCTGTTGTTATGGTGATGTGATCCGTTGTTATGGTGATGTGATCCGTTGTTATGGTGATGTGATCCGTTGTTATGGTGATGTGATCCGTTGTTATGGTGATGTGATCCGTTGTTATGGTGATGTGATCCGTTGTTATGGTGATGTGATCTGTTGTTATGGTGATGTGATCCGTTGTTATGGTGATGTGATCCATTGTTATGGTATGTGATCTGTTGTTATGGTGATGTGATCTGTTGTTATGGTGATGTGATCCGTTGTTATGGTGATGTGACAACTTTAGAAATGATGATGATGTCATTGTAGTGAGTTAATATTCTGGAGTGATATGATTTTAGATCAACAGTAGAACAGACCATCAGTACAGACCAAGTAATAAATATTTTATTATAACAATATTTAAATAGGATTTGCATAAACTGTTATATTCCAGTGTTTTAAACGTGATCATTACAAAAGTCCTTATTTTGATAAAGTAATACATTTAGTTTTAGAATGATCACAGATCTCAAACTCCAACAGTTTAACAGAATCTATAAATATAATAAAAACTTAGATTTTACTGTAGAATTATAAAAACCTGAACATGTGATTAAAGCTCCGCAAGCAGAAATGTTAAGATTAAAGATGCAGGATGAAGGGGAATTAATGAATTAATTAATACTTTGAGTTTAATTTAAATTCAGCTTTACAATAAACGGGATTAATTAATCTTAATCAGACAGACAGACAGATTAATTGACTAAGAGTCTCTCACACAGACAGACAGACAGATTATCAGACAGACTGACAGACAGGCTGATTAACAGACAGACAGACAGACAGACAGGCTTATTAACAGACAGACAGACAGACAGACAGACTGATTAACAGACAGACAGACAGACAGACAGACAGACTGATTGACAGACAGACAGACTGACAGACAGGCTGATTAACAGACAGACAGGTGTTGAACCGACTCCTCGGTGGTGAACCGGCGGTTCTTTACCTTGCCCTTCAGGTCCAGGATGAAGACGGCGGATGCAGCCATGCTGGCGGCGGGTCCGAGATGAATCTTTAATTAAAGGTGATAAACTTTATCATTTAATTGAAACACATCGACACACACACCTCCCCGATCTGCGCGTTGTGCGCGCGCTCTTCCGGGGTGCCGAGAGGTTGGACCGGTTCATCAGCTTCAGAGTCACTCAGAGAGTCACTGCAATCCGTACAGACAGCTCGAACGCTGACATTAAACTAAAAGCCAAACTTCCACTTAAGATTAAAGTTAAGATTAAAGTTAAGATTAAAGTTAACTTCTACACTTTAGATTAAAAGTCTTCTCTTCAGAACCGGGAATCGATTCGATTGGAACAAAACTTACGAGAGAATCGACTCCGGAGATGTCCAGAGACAGATCTATTCATAAAGTTTTTAAAACATTACATTATTATTTGAATATTGTAATTTTTTTTTACTTTGAAGACTGTATGTTCCGTTCGGACATTCATTCAGACCCACATGTTTAATACGGAAAAACCACGGGCGGTGTTTAGAGCAGAGAATCCGACAGGGGGCGCCAGAGAGGAACGGTTTAAATGCTGAGGGGCAGTGATGGAATTAGAGGGGTACAGGCACCAGAACCAGCACCTCTGATCCACTAAATCACCGAAACTCTGTGAAATTTAACAAAAACAAACTTTTATTTGGGTTTCACACAAAGAAATAATGCGGAGTGTCTGTGGTTTGAACAGGAAGTCGGTTACAGTGACGCACAGCGTGTAAATCATAAGATATTATGTTTTATTTTTCTGTAAAAATTGATGTAATAATGTTTAATAGAAACTGCTGATGCAACACTGACCTCTACTGGCACCATCACATAGTGTGGGGGGATCGGAACCTGAGGTGTCTGTCTCTGCAGAAGTGATTGGAGGGAGACGCAGTGAGACTGATGATGACGTGTGAGATACAAATGACATGAAACCCCCAAACCTCAATTAAATATGCTAATGAGCGTGTGATGTCACAGCCAGTGGCGCACATCTGTATGATCTGAGCTCCATGCAGCCAGGTGCTGTGGGGGTTTAAGTCCACCGATGAACCTCACAGGGTGGATTCGGTCTTCAGGGGAACGTTGGTGTTGATGAGAAACAGTTCCTGTCCTCCTTTAGCCGATGCTGAACTCCTCCATATCTTCATCCTCCTCTTCCTCGGGCCAGCGCTCCACCTCTTGTTCTGCTCGTTCCCGCTCACTCGCCTGGATGTAGTTATCCTCGATGAAGCCGTCATCGTCCTCCATCACGTGACCTACCTCTAACCGCGGGTCGCCTCCGGGCGTGCGATGGCCGGAGAATCCCACCTCAAAGTGGGCCGGGTCGCCCTGACTCACCCCGTCTGCCTCGTTCAGCCTCGAGTGCCTGTAACTGGCCAGGTATCGGTGCACAACCTTACACCTCGCTGCCACAGCGATGAGCACAGAGGCCCCGACGGCCAGCACCAGCACTGCCACCAAGTACTTCCAGGTGTCTGAAGATTCGTTCTCAGAGTTCTCTGAAACGTGGAGAACAAACACGCAGGACGAGAACTTCAGAAGATCTTCAGAAGAATGTAGCATTATAAAGTAGAAACTGACCTTCAGTGATGTTACCGCTTACAGTGGAACCATGAGACAGGAGACGCCGCCGGACGGACCCGAGGACGAACCCGTTCAGAGCTGCGGACGTGAAAGTGAGTATCAAACCCACGGATCACACACACTCACGTTGACGCTCACCATTTCATCACACATCACACCAGTTCACTATCTCCACTTCACCTACTAGTATAATTTTGGAATGCGGATGAAAAGTGGAGCTACATGTGGAGAACATGCAAATTCTACAGAGTAGGGACCTCGTCCACCTGCACAGTATCAAACCCAGAACCTCTCTGGTGCGAGGTGAGAGCACAAAGATCTCAACCCTTTCAGATAAGCGTGTTCTGTGGATGTGCAGAGCGTTCTTTAGGTTCTTACAGTCAGAACACAAGCTCATTATTATTCAGCTTTCCACAAACTGTTGAACCATGGGAGTTTACCATGTAGGCTTCGGGGGCCTGAAAATGGGGGGCCACATACTTTTGGTCTTTCAGGAGATATTTGACATTCAGGAAGAGAATGGTGATGAGAAACAGGAACTCGGACGTACCCTCCTGAAGATGTTCCTGCTGTGAGCCTGTGTGTTCCTCGTGAGGTCTGAGATCCATAATCCGCCGCCTGAACGTTTCAGACAGGTCTGCTTCCAGATGTTCGGTTCTTATGAGCAGCCTCTTTAACCTGGGCAGGTTCTGCAGAACATCTGCCTCCACCACAGCTACCCTGCACCCACTGATGTCCACGACCTCCAGAGAGGGAAGGTGGTAGAAGTGCTGCTTCACCACTAGAGGGAGGTAGTTTCCTGACAGATTCAGCTTGATCAGGTGTTTGGAGGACCTCAGGGTCCACAGGGCTTCAGGAGGTTCCAAATTAATTTGGTTTCCTGAGAGGTCCAGCTCCGTCACGTTCTGCCATATCTGCTGTGGAACTGAGGTCAGGTTCCTCCTGCTGCAGTCGAACGAGTCCTGCGGGAGACGAACCAACGTGGTTTAGAACAGATGCCTGAAGTATGAGGACCCTCATTCAGCTCTTAAGGCCTTCCCTAAACTGTTGGAATTAAGACTGATTTGGAGAACATGTTTAGACTTTAAGCTTATTTTGGATCTTCTGACATGTTGATGCATCATTAATCATCTAATGAGCTCTCTGTTCTGGATCTGGTGCTGAAGCAAGAGAACAGTTGCTCAGTCAGTGGGTGGAGCTTTGCCTCGGAGGCGGAGCTTCCTTGGGATTTGTCCTGTCTCGGTCTCAGGTGAGAACGTTCTGTACCTGGATCGGAAGGTCTTTCATTTCTGTGTGTGATGTTGCATCATGGTTCTTTAACTCAAGCCAACAGTAAACAGGAAACCGATGCCTGGATGAAGGCGGGGCTTTTTCGGCTCACCTTTTCTTTGATGACATCACAGGGTCCCACTGTCAGGAGGGTGTACGGGGAACCCGAGGAGCTGAGGCTGAGGAGCAGGTACAGAGGGAAGCCTTTAAACCACATCCTGTTTCCTGTGGACATCAAAGACAAGACATCTGATCTGAGGACATCTGGAGCGACATCTGTGTGACCCCACAGTGTGAGTGTTGATCATAAAGCATGGTGGTGGCAGCATCACTCTCTGGAATGTTTTTCTGCTGCTGTGTGAGATGGAGGAAGAACTTTCAGTGAAGATCTGCTGCAGAACTGAGGTGGAGCAGAACCAACACCGGAACCCCCGCAGTATCAAAGTGACCAGATCACACCCCCCCCCCCCAGCAACTGCAAACAAAAAACAAACCAACAGCAAAACAATCCAGCATCACCTCACAACCAGAACCAGCACCACAACCAGAACCAGAACCAGAACCAGAACCAACACCAGCACCAGCAGATCAAAACCACCTTCAGTAATTTTAGGGTGTGGTGTCTGCGTGACCCTCACTGGGGGTCGGTCTGAACTCCTGCACTAGGCGGTGTGTGTGTGTGTGTGTGTGTGTGTGTGTAACTCTGGTCTCATTGTTCTGAACTCTGCTGGTTCTCCGGTTCCTCCTCTCTCAGGCTCTCACTATTCATTTCAGCAGGTTCTCTGTAAACACATCACGACCTGTTTATCTCTTCCTGTCTCAAGAATCCGCACAACAAGCCCTGCCCCGGGTCCAGAACCCCACTGACCACGAGACAGAGAGAGAGAGAGAGAGAGAGACAGAGACAGAGAGAGAGACAGAGAGAGAGAGAGAGAGACAGAGAGAGAGAGACAGAGAGAGAGAGAGACAGAGAGAGAGAGAGAGAGAGAGAGAGAGAGAGAGACAGAGACAGAGAGAGAGACAGAGAGAGAGAGAGACAGAGAGAGAGAGAGAGAGAGAGAGAGACAGAGAGAGAGACAGAGAGAGAGAGAGAGACAGAGAGACAGAGAGAGAGAGAGAGAGACAGAGAGAGAGACAGAGAGAGAGAGAGAGACAGAGACAGAGAGAGAGACAGAGAGAGAGAGACAGAGAGACAGAGAGAGAGACTAATGTATAAACACTTGAGTACAAAGTCCAAACGAGCGACGTTACTCTGAGGTTCTGTGTATTTAATGAAAGCTCATTCCAAACAGCAGCAGATGCAGATTAAACCTCAGTAAAGTTAATTATAGCACCGCTAATTAGATATCAGTAGGTGTAAGAGCAGGTGTACTAACGGGCACAGTATTAATTATAGTACAGAGTGTAAAGGTAGATGTAGATGTTAAGGTGGTATTGTTGTTATTATTGTTAGTAGTTATGATGGAGGTAGTTGTACTAGATACCTGTGGGTAGTGGAACACACACTAGTACTAGTACTAATTAGTTGAAGGAGTAGTTAGGGTTGTAATAGTCATATTTAAGGTAGTATTAGTTGATTACAGTGGTAATTACAGTACTAATAGTTGAAGTAGTTGCAGTGTTTAAGGTGGTATTGTTATTATTAGTTATTAGTATTAATGAATGAATGTGAGTTAGTAACAGTGTGTAACAGTGTGTGATGCGTTCTGGATGTCATGGTGGATAATAGAACAGTTAAAGGTGTAAGGCTGAGCGGAGTGTGTAACGGTGAGGTAGAGTCACATGACACTGTACTCCACTTCCACACGGTCACTGTGTTAAAACATGAACCTCCAGATGATCAGATCCGTCTGTAACTCCCTCTGCTGTCAGTACTGTCTGTATTTCTGTAGAACAGGTTCTATAAGGATATTAAAGAACGTGAGGACCTACCCGAGCTCCGGTTCCTCTCAACGCCTGGGCGAGGTCTCAGTCATGGTGTGGGTGTGGGGTCAGACGGTGAGTGCTGGGTGCTTCAGCAGGAGGAAAATGGAGGCAGGTTGTGCAAAGGTTGTTTGAGGCGTGTCTTTAAATCGTCACCTGAGTGTTAATGAGTAACTGTTCCACAAGTTCCCTCTTTATTATCAGAACTACACTCAGGGCTTTAAACCTGAAACCACAGGTTCCTGAACCAAACTGCTGATCTGCTGATCCAATACTGATCAGCTCCTCATCATCTGCACTCCACCCTCCTCCACTTACTGCTCTTACTGTGGTAATGGAGTCATTGGTTGCTGGTGTTAATGGTATTAATGGTGTTACTGGAGTCACTGGTGTTAATGGTGTTAATGGTGTTACTGGAGTCACTGGTGTTAATGGAGTTAATGGTGTTACTGGAGTCACTGGTGTTAATGGTATTAATGGTGTTACTGGAGTCACTGGTGTTAAGGGTATTAATGGTGTTACTGGAGTCACTGGTGTTAAGGGTATTAATGGTGTTAATGGAGTCACTGGTGTTAAGGGTATTAATGGTGTTACTGGAGTCACTGGTGTTAATGGTGTTAATGGTGTTACTGGAGTCACTGGTGTTAATGGTGTTAATGGAGTCACTGGTGTTAATGGTGTTACTGGAGTCACTGGTGTTAATGGTGTTAATGGTGTTACTGGAGTCACTGGTGTTAATGGTGTTAATGGTGTTACTGGAGTCACTGGTGTTAATGGTATTAATGGTGTTACTGGAGTCACTGGTGTTAAGGGTATTAATGGTGTTAATGGAGTCACTGGTGTTAATGGTATTAATGGTGTTACTGGAGTCACTGGTGTTAATGGTATTAATGGTGTTACTGGAGTCACTGGTGTTAATGGTGTTAATGGAGTGACTGGTGTTAATGGTGTTACTGGAGTCTATGGTGTTAATGGTGTTAATGGAGTGACTGGTGTTAATGGTGTTAATGGTGTTAATGGAGTGACTCTGGTTGAAATCTTAGTTCTGCTGGTCTGCCACAGTTTGGTCCTTGAGTGAGAACCTCAACCTTGAATTGTTTAAACAGTGATTTAATCAGCTCTAAAGGATAAGAATATCTGCTACATGTTGAGTGTGTGTGTGTGTGTGTGTGTGTGTGTGTGTGAGTGTGTGAGTGTGTGTGTGTGTGTGTGTGTGTGTGTGTGTGTGTGTGTGTGTGTGTGTGTGTGTGTGTGTGTTGTACAGGATGGAGAAAGCAGCTGCATGCCCTCATGTCTTTAGTGAAAAGGAAAAAACATCATGAAGACAAAAACAATGGAGCATTTATCTTCAGACTGATGAGGAATCTGATGTTTGCACCTAAAGTGCTGTTATTGAGCTAAGTATGTTTATTATCACACACACACACACACACACACACACACACACACACACACACACACACACACACACACAGAGACACACACACACACACACACAGAGACAGCAGACTGTGAGTGTGTGTAGCAGCTGATCAGATGATGAAGCTGTAAATCGTCTTTAATCTCACTTTAATGTAAATAAGTTTAATGATCAAACATCCCCCCCGACCCCCGACCCCTGACCCCCGGCCCCTGACCCGAGCCCCCTGCGGTCTGAGTGTGGCTCAGTGAGGTGGGTGAGGTGTCCGCAGACTTTTGGTTCACTGTGAGAGCAGAGCAGCAGCCTGAGCAAACACTCAGCAGACAGGAGACCCGAGGAACTTCCTGTTTTAGCCTGTTATTCACTTCCTGCTTCCTGGTCACATATCGGGTCCAACAACACCACTTCCTGCTTTAATCTCTCTCTCTCTCTCTCTCGCTCGCTCACACTCTCTCTCTCTCTCTCTCTCTCTCTCGCTCACACTCTCTCTCTCTCTCTCTCTCTCGCTCACTCACACTCACACTCTCTCTCTCTCTCTCTCTGTAACTGTAATGAAAACAAAACAAGACTGAAATGTTACCTAACGGTTCAAATACTTTAAAGTGAGGTTGACATTACAGCTCTACCTCTGTGTGAGTGTGAGTGTGTGTGTGTGTGAGTGTGTGTGTGAGTCTGAGTGAGTGAGTGTGTGAGTCTGAGTGAGTGTGTGTGTGTGTGTGTGTGTGTGTGAGTGTGTGTGTGTGAGTCTGAGTGAGTGTGTGAGTGAGTGTGAGTGAGTGTGTGAGTGAGTGTGAGTGAGTGTGTGAGTCTGTGTGTGTGTGTGTGTGTGTGTGTGAGTGTGTGTGTGAGTCTGAGTGAGTGTGTGTGTGTGTGTGTGTGTGTGTGAGTGTGTGTGTGTGTGTGAGTCTGAGTGAGTGTGTGTGTGTGTGTGAGTGAGTGTGAGTGTGTGTGTGTGTGTGTGTGAGTGTGTGAGTGAGTGTGAGTGTGTGTGTGTGAGTGTGTGAGTCTGAGTGAGTGTGTGTGTGTGTGTGTGTGTGTGTGTGTGTGTGTGTGAGTGTGAGTGTGTGTGTGAGTCTGAGTGAGTGTGTGTGTGTGAGTGTGTGTGTGAGTCTGAGTGAGTGTGTGTGAGTGAGTGTGAGTGAGTGTGTGAGTCTGAGTGAGTGTGTGTGTGTGTGTGTGTGTGTGAGTGTGTGTGTGTGTGTTGTCTGTAAATGTGAGGAGAATGAGACACAGCATTGATCCTCCAGTTACAGGGTTCTGGGGCCTATCCTGGCATGCGGTGGCAGAAGGTGAGGAAGCCGGTCAGTGGCAGGACAGACACACAGACTCAGAGGCAGAAACAGATGCTGCAACATCTGCAATATCTGCTGGAAGGTTAGGACTGTGGAACCCTGAGTTTGGTGAAGGGGCAAATACTCCCAAAGTAACCCCCCACAGGGTAACACGCTCACCGTCATGCCCCTCAGATCAGAGCTTTATGATGTTCAGTGTTTCTGTTAAAACCGGATTAAACCGGGTGAATAAACCCGCACCCTTATCATCCAAGACAACGTACACACACCTGCTCCACAGTGGATTACATCTGTAAACATCTGTAAACATCTGTAAAGAGACTGAAGATCAAACCAACAGGATCTTAAACATCCAAAGAACAAATGATGAGGAACTGCAGAACCCGAGTGGAGGTTCAGGTGGAGCTGTCCTGATTACGGTTCAGTCCCGCTGGCTGTGGTGTTACCCTGTTTATACCCCAACACTAATCATTCCCCTGAGTGTGTTTAAGGCGTGTGTGTGTGTGTGTGTGTGTGTGTGTGTGATTACTGTGAGAGTCAGTGAGAAAGTTTGTATTAAATTCCCATTTCCGCTGATTGTACAGACAGCTGGCAGGGTTCCACACGCAGGAGCCCAACACGCCGCCGGTTCCAGGAGCCCGAGCCTCGGAGTCACTGTGACCTCTGAGGAACCCACTGTGGGCCCCTGCGCCTGTGGGTACGGTTACACACCACAGAGAGCTCAGGAATATATTTCTAATGGCTGAAAAAGTTGCTCCCCAACTTTGGAACTCTTTACCTCCTGATATAAGACACATTATCTCACTTTCACATTTCAAATCCGCACTCAGAACTCACCTGTTCAAACTGACCCTCTCCATCTGATCATTGTTTTTATTTTAACATACCTTCAATATATTGTGTATTCTGTATCTTGTTTTTATTTTATGCTTATTTGCACTTTTGTACGGTGTCCTTGAGTGACAGAAAGGCGCCTATAAAATAAATGTATTATTATTATTATAACATAATGTTTTCAGAATGTAGACTTATTGCATGATGACTACTTAGGGCAGATCAGCAGTTTAGTGCACTAGATGATCATTCAGATTGGGTTTTAGATGTGAAGCTCCTGTGAGACGGTCTGTTGATGTGAAGCTCCTGTGAGACGGTCTGTTGATGTGAAGCTCCTGTGAGACGGTCTGTTGATGTGAAGCTCCTGTGAGACGGTCTGTTGATGTGAAGCTTCTGTGAGACGGTCTGTTGATGTGAAGCTCCTGTGAGACGGTCTGTTGATGTGAAGCTCCTGTGAGACGGTCTGTTGATGTGAAGCTTCTGTGAGACGGTCTGTTGATGGGAAGCTCCTGTGAGACGGTCTGTTGATGTGAAGCTCCTGTGAGACGGTCTGTTGATGTGAAGCTCCTGTGAGACGGTCTGTTGATGTGAAGCTCCTGTGAGACGGTCTGTTGATGTGAAGCTGAGTTCAGGGGGCAGCACTCGGTTCCGTCTGTTCTACAGAACGGCAGAAAAGCTTCTTCAGCTCCGTCCTGCTCAAAACAGGAAACCTCCAACAATGTTCTCCTGATGGAGCTTTAATTATGGAGGTCATCAGGAAATGGAACACAAACAGATTTCACAGACCGAAGCTGCGCTCAGAAGACGAAGTCTGAATCTGCCGATCAGGCGTTTTCCCGAGATTCAAAGCAGAACATTCTGACCTTCCTCTTTTGTTCTCCTCCTGAATTGACCTCCTGTACTGACACCACCACCTGAACCCCAACTACAGGTTCTCCAGAGAGAGAGCGAGGCTGCAGATCTGAGGACCAGCACAGTGCTGATGTTCAGGATCTCATGAGAACCCACCACGATGCTGCTTCAAACTAAACTTCAGCAACTCCATTCATCAGAAACACCTCCACCATCAGCAGAGGAGCTCTGTTCATTTATTATTCACTTATTCAACAAATGATGAAGACTGAGATGCTTCTAAAGACACACACACACTCATACACAAACACACACACACACACAGAGTTCAATTCATCTACCAGTGCTTTTATAAAAGTGAGAGGATCAAACAACTCAGACAGACAAGGGAGAACATGCAAACATCACACAGACAGTGAGAAGAGCAGAGCAATGTGAAGGAGCAGAGCCCTGTATATCTCTCTCTTTGTCTCTGTCTCCCTCTCTCCTGTCTCTCCTCCTTTTCCTTCCTCTCCCGTCCATGCTGTAGGTCAGACTCTGCTCAGACAGAGGCTCGGAGTACAGGAGTGTGTGAGGAGTGTTGAGGTGCTGGGAAAGCTGGACTTGTTCACGGGGTCTTTAGTGAAGGTCTTTGTTGGAGGTTCTGGGCATTTGGTTGGAGATGTTCTGGAGGGTGAGGGGTCTCAGGATCATCTGGTGGATATTCTGTGATTTCTGATCCTTAAAGCATCTGGATGTCCATTCATCTGCACAGAGGAACCAGAGAGATGCATCTCCTCATCTGGATCCTGAGTCTCAGCTGCACCTCACGTGAGTTAACCTCCATCACCTCCAT
This sequence comes from Corydoras sp. C115, assembly GCA_019802505.1. Lineage (NCBI taxonomy): Eukaryota > Metazoa > Chordata > Actinopteri > Siluriformes > Callichthyidae > Corydoras > Corydoras sp. C115. Next base: position 806,674 of record JAFMOC010000099.1, on the reverse strand, counting down.
CCATCGCTCACCTCTGACCACAGCAGGACTGAGTCTCTATCAAATCCATTCCATTCATTTATTATCTTAAAAAAAAGTTTCCCATGATTCAGTGGTGTTTAATGACTGTAAAGCAGGAGTATTCAGATTATGAAAATTGCTTTAATATTTAATTAATGCACAAAAAACAAAGGTTCACATACTTATGGACTCGGGTGTGTCATCCTGGATCATTCAGAACTCTGGAGGATGTTGAATGAGGTTTTGTAGTTTCTTTCATTTGCTCTAATGAGAGTTTATAACCACGAAATGAAAGAAGTCCTAACACTAACCCCGTCACCATGGCAACATCAATAAAGTCTCAAATAGTTTTTAATGATGTTTTTAAGCTTTGAAGTTAATGTTACAGGTTCAGTCTTTTGTTCTGGTTTCTGATTTGAAGATCTCTGAATCAGCAGCTCGTTACTCTGTTATCCACTCTGCTCTGAGTGTGTGTGTGTGAGTGTGTGTGTGTGTGTGTGTGTGTGTGTGTGAGAGTGTGTGTGTGTGTGGATTTGAGTTGTGAGGTTTGATCCTCACTTGTTGTTGGTGTCCGTGGCTCCTCCTCGTTTCCTCTCATTGTTCTGGGCGTGCAGACGAGGGTCTGGGGGGTGAGGGGGGTGTGGGGGGGGGGTGAGGGGTGTGAGTGAGGATCAGATGATCATGAGGTCAAAACATAAATAATTAAAGGATTAATGAGGGAAAATCATCAGATAAACCCGTCTGCTTCGTTCTGACTGCTCGAATGTTTACTGCTGACCAACACAGATCTCTGACCTCAAACCCACCAATCAGAACGGACATGAACTAGAACTGAGATTTAGATTCAGGTCCTCATGTCCAACGTCAGTGTCTGATCTCACAGATGGTCTTTCTAATGAATACTCATTTTGTTTGAGGTCTTTATTATGAGTATTTATACTCAGGTTAAGGAACTCCGGTTCCTCCATCAGTGTGAACGTCCAATAAGAACCTGAGAAACAGCAGACTGCCCGTTTGAACCGCAGTGTGTTCGTCTTGTTCAGATGCGGTCCTGGACCTCACCATGATCTCTAACGGCAACAACTCTGCTCAACACTTCCTGCTGACCTGCACCTGCGGGGAGCGCCATTCTGACGAGCTGCAGCTCAACATCGAGAAGGACAACAGGATCATGATCATGATCGAACCGCCGCGCTTCGTTGTTAATCATCTTCGTCCTAAAGAGGTGGTGGCATCGGGCTTCAGAGCCATCGACCACCGGGGCATCTTCTACTGCCATGCACGGCGGGGGTCCAACCATCACACCACCATCACCCTGATCAGCAACCACAACCGAGGTCTGCACGCCCACCACATTACAGTCACGCCAGCTCAGCCTGGAGGTTCTGCTCTGATAAATCTGAGGAACATGTTCCGTCTGTCTGTGAAGCTCGTTTCAGACCTCAGAGGCTCTCCGTCACCGCCGATAAAGGAGACACGCTGGACCTGCAGATGAAGATCTTGACTCAGGAGAAAAGAGACATCACGTGGAAGTTTAATGGTAATGAGCTGAGTGTGTGTGAGTGTGTGTGTGTGTGTGTGAACAGGTCTTGATAACGTGGCTGTGTGTTTGTAGGTAATTACTTCCACATGACTCCCTCAGCGGAGTCTGAAGAGGACGCTGTTGCTCTCACGGTGTCTCATGTGAATGTCAGTAACGCTGGGATCTACAGTGCCAGTTACATCGGTGATGGACCGTTCTACGGCGCGTGGATGCAGCTGATCGTCCGCGGTACTTCAGCCTCCGTAACTGTAGGATGTGTGTTTTTCTCAGATGAAGATCGTTTGGATTCACTTCCTGTTTGTGTGATTCATTAGCCTGTCCCAAGAACCGGTGGGGTGCGGACTGCGATAAGGAATGTCCTGAGTGTCTGAACGGGGGGGTGTGTCACGACACAAACGGAGACTGTGTGTGTCCTCCAGGCTTTATGGGAATTCGGTGTGAGACAGGTACATCATCATCATCATCATCATCATCTTCATCATGATATCAGTATCTGATCATTCAGGTGTCAGAGGGGGGGGGTGCTGATCATTCAGGTGTCAGAGGGGGGGGTGCTGATCATTCAGGTGTCAGAGGGGGGGGGGTGCTGATCATTCAGGTGTCAGAGGGGGGGGGGCTGATCATTCAGGTGTCAGAGGGGGGGGGGGGGGGGGGTGCTGATCATTCAGGTGTCAGAGGGGGGGGGGGGTGCTGATCATTCAGGTGTCAGAGGGGGGGGGTGCTGATCATTCAGGTGTCAGAGGGGGGTGCTGATCATTCAGGTGTCAGAGGGGGGGGGTGCTGATCATTCAGGTGTCAGAGGGGGGGGTGCTGATCATTCAGGTGTCAGAGGGGGGGGGGGGGTGCTGATCATTCAGGTGTCAGAGGGGGGGGGTGCTGATCATTCAGGTGGATGTTCATGTTGTCGGTTTGCAGCGTGTCGAGAGGGAATGTTTGGGCGAAACTGTCAGGAGTCCTGTAAGACGGAGAACGGGTGCCAGGGCCTATCCTTCTGCCTCGTGGAACCTTACGGATGTTCATGTGCGAGTGGTTGGCATGGACATCACTGCAATCAGCGTATGTTCCACCTTTAACATTCTGTTATCCATCAGTTTAGTTTATAAACTCAATAATAATAATAATAATAATAATAATAATAATAATAATACACATCGTTTTTGTAGTAAGATTCTTCAGCTGTAGACCTGAACCTTAATGAACCCATCAGAGTTAATTAGTTAGTGGCTGGTTGTTGGATTTGGTTGATGAGCGTGGTCTGCCCCTCGTTCCTCAGCCTGTCCCGAGGGCCGGTACGGAGCCGACTGCCTCCTCAGCTGTGAGTGTGAGAACAAAGGGAAGTGCAGTCGCTTCAGCGGCTGTCAGTGCCCCACCGGCTGGAGAGGACGGCACTGCGAGAAACTGGGTCGGTCAGCACTTTCATTTCCTTTAGAACTCCTTTAGAGAGTGTGTGGGTTCTAATCAGTCTGGATTCCCCTCTCAGATAGTGCACCTCAGATCCTGGACATTTCCATCAACCAGGACTGGAACCTCAACTCCAGCCCCAAGATCTTGTGCTCTGCAACGGGGCATCCTCTACCCAGTCACACCAGTTTTGAGCTGCGCAAGCTGGACAGCATGGTTCTGAAGGTTCTGACAGAGCTCATCACTAATGCTAAAATCAGACAGGTCAGTTTATATGTTAAAGAGAATCCAGAAACATCTCCCATTGCCTCCACAGGCCTCAAGAACCACCATGGACTTGAATAAAAGCACAGCACAGTTTGAGATCCCTCGTCTGAGCGCAGAACACGAGGGACTCTGGGAATGTCGCGTCTCAACCAACGGTGGTCAGGATTCTGGCAAGTTCAACCTCTCTGTTAAAGGTGAGCTGCTCTTGAAAGAGGGTCTTACAATGTCACTGTTACCAAAAAAGACCTGAGCAGAAGAAAAAGAATGTTTTGAGAGATAGAACATCTGTAATGCAGAACACTGGACATGTAGTTCCCACAGGGTCTACTGAGCAGCCCTAGAACCAATCAGAACCACAAAACCTTCCATTCAGAGGGCTTTGTTCCGCGTAGCACCTCCCACATATACACATCACACGTTCCATCTTTACACGTACGAGATTTAGAACAGTTTTATTTTGACTGATAAAGAAATAAATGAATGTTGTGAATGAAACGTCACCCTCCAGAACCTCCGTACCCTACAACCCCCCCGAAACTGATGGAGCGGAGCAGCAGTCAGCTGGTCGTGAAGCCTGTGGAGAACTTCAGAGGCGATGGTCCCATCATATCCACCAGGCTGTTCTACAAGCTCCTGCAGTCAGAGGAACGCTGGAGTGAGGTCATAGGTCAGAGCTGGCTGTTCCATCGTTCCAGCGGTGTGGTGTTGTGTTCTGAGGGACTCATGTGGTCCGTGATGTTTGGTTTCAGACTACGGAGGTGGAACTGTTTCTCTGATCGGTCTGAAGCCCAAAACCAGTTATCGGGTTCGGGTGCAGCTCACTCGGCCGGGAGACGGGGGGGAAGGCCCGGTGGGTCCGGAGGCCATCATGCAAACCAGCTCTTTAGGTAACAACAGCTAACATGTACACAGCTGACTGTGGTGTCACCGGGTGCGGATCACCATGGAAACCCATCTCTCTGTGTCTGTCTCTGAGCAGGTTCCACATCACCGCGTAACGTCCAGGTGGACCCTCTGTCCATGAGTGCGGTGCGGGTTCACTGGCACCCCCCAGAGGATCTCAGTGGAGGCATCATGAAATACACCATTGAGTACCAGGCCGTAGGTCCGGACAGGCTCCACCCGTGGGTGGACACGGTGGACGGAAACCAGACGACAAAAGACGTGACCTCGCTCAACGCGAGCACCTTGTACCAGTTCCGGGTGCGAGCGGTCGGCATGGTTCCAGGAGAGTGGAGCACTTTTGTTCAAGCCAGAACCAAACCGGACGGTACCATTTCAGATTTACAAATCTTCTAATAGTCTGCTCCAAAGTATGTGGACACCACTCCTCCAGAGGATGACCAAATGAAAGGCCAGTTTTTTACCAGAAACTCACTAAATGATCTAACTTCCCAAAAAGCAACAGTTTGGGGAAGTCCGGTTCCATGCTTTTGAAGGTTCTTATGAGGTTTTTGTGTGTACCTCATCGGGGTTAAGGATGCGTGTCCACATACTTTTGGCTGAGTGGTGATTTAGCTTCGTCCGTGAGGTCAGGTGCTGATGTCTATGATGTTCTCAGCAGGCTTCGTCAGCTTCACCCTCACCACTCAGAAGGTGGGCAAGCCCATGAAGGAGGAGCATCAGATGCTGTGGGCTGTGATTGGCTCGGTGGCGGTCACATGCATCACCATCCTTCTCGCCTTAATAATCCTCTTCTACATCCGCAAGTCTGTGGTCCAGCGCAGACGCACCTTCACCTATCAGTCTGGATCTGTGAGTGACCTCCACCTTCAACCTCACATCACCATGACAACACACTCCAAAGCTGTGAAGCTCCGCCCACTTCCACAGCCACTTATACCATCAGACAATCATGTACAAGGATTTTACACAAGGTTTTGGAACATGGGTACTAAATAAGGATACTGCCTCTAATCGATGTTCCGATACATCTCAAAGATGATCTTTAAGGAGCTGCAGAGCGTTAGTGATCATGCTGCAGGAATTTAAATCTTACAATAAGTTTAGAAAAGTCTGTGAAGGATCTGTGGGGGGTGCAACACCATCAGGTCCTGCAGGTCCGTCCGTCCGTCCCCCGCTGTGGGAGTCAGCTTTATAATATTATTATATTAATATTTATAACATGATTCTGAAAACATGCATTAGAACAGCTGTGGGTTCAAACTGGTGAGTTTTGGTGAGACTGATTGATTGATGATTTATTGATTGATGATTGATTATTGATTGATCGGGATGGTGTAATGAGGATGAATCTGATTAAACTGATGAAGGGTGAAGAAACGGTTCTGCAGTTTAACTCCGGGACTCTGACTCTGACCCGGCGGTCCAAGCCCAGCCACGAGCCGCTGACGTACCCCATCCTGGAGTGGGACGACATCAAGTTCGAGGACGTCATCGGAGAGGGGAATTTCGGACAGGTCATCAAAGCCATGATCAAAAAAGATGGAACCAAGATAAGTGCTGCCGTTAAAATGCTGAAGGGTGAGTGATTGGGGGGGGGGTCTGTGGTTTAGTTTCTACATTTATAAAAAAAACTTTAAAGAAAAGAGAACGTGCAGGTTCTAAAGTGCTGACTCTGCTCGCGTTGGACAGAGTTTGCTTCTGAGAACGATCACAGGGACTTCGCCGGTGAGCTGGAGGTTCTGTGTAAACTGGGCCAGCATCCCAACATCATCAACCTGCTGGGAGCCTGCGAGAACAGAGGTAACGGCGCCCCCTGCGGGTCACTCGGTTAAATGCTGTAGGACTCATCATCATTCAGATCCTCAAGCACTTATTTAGGAATAATAATCACGTGATCACTGACCGCAGAGTGAAAGACCGGAGGTGATTTTCTGAAGCATCGGTTCTCCTGACTTTGTTCTGCAGGTCTTTGCTCATGTTCCTCTCTTTTTGCAGGTTATCTGTACATTGCTATCGAGTACGCTCCGTTTGGGAACCTCCTGGACTTTCTGAGGAAGAGTCGTGTTCTGGAAACGGATCCAGCCTTCGCTAAAGAACACGGAACAGCATCCACACTGACCTCCCAGCAGCTGCTGCAGTTTGCTGCCGACGTGGCCACAGGGATGCACTACCTCAGTGATAAACAGGTACAGCTGTCACCATCAGTGTGATCTGTAGAGGGCGCTGCATGACTGACTGATATCTGAACCGAAGCGTGAGGGACACTGTGAAGCACAGCGCAGGGAGAACATACCACAGTTTCACATCATACTAACCTTCCACATCATGTTCTGTTAGTTCATCCACAGAGACCTGGCTGCCAGAAACGTTCTGGTGGGGGAGAACCTGGTGGCAAAAATCGCAGATTTTGGATTATCACGAGGAGAAGAGGTCTACGTCAAAAAGACCATGGTGATTCCTCCAAAGCTTAGAGATGTTACAGAATAAAACCATAACTCACAACAATGTCTCAATAATAATAATAATAATATAATAATAATAATAATAATAATAAAGGGTCCGTAACTCTGGTTCTTTGACCTCAGGGACGACTTCCTGTTCGCTGGATGGCCATTGAATCTCTGAATTACAGCGTTTACACCACGAAGAGCGACGTGTGAGTGAAGCACTGATTTATCTTTTAATTCAGAAGAATAAAGATCAAAGGCCTCAGTCACCTGAATGTAACAGCAACATTAAAGTCTTTATAATCCTCAACACAAAAACCTCTTTTTAATAATAATAATAATAATAATAATAATAATAATAATGATATAATGTTTCGTTATTAAGTTTTAAGTGTTCGTAGAGCAGGTTGGTTCATCAGGTCATTTTGACTCTTTAGTGCAGCGGTGTTTGAATTGGGATGTCGATGTTTAAGAACATAAGTTGGAAGGTCGTGGCGTCTGTAGTTTGTGGTTTCATCATCCCGCTCGTCTTCCTCCTGGCACTGGGCTCTGGAAGCCGATAAAAAGGGAGGAAGTGATAAAAGCTTGTGGTCAAACTCGAACAGTTCAGCTGAAGCGCAGCGGAACCTCGACTCTGTGGGTTTGCTGTTTGTTAAAAGTGTAAGACGTTCAGACCATATTCAGTACAGAACGCTTTCAAAACGCTCCCACAATGAAGATCAGTTCACATAAACGTTAAATAATCATGTCATCTGATCAGCTGATCATCCAATGAGATTAATGATGAGATCAATAAGTGGTTGATGAGCTGTGACAGTAACGGGTTCCTCGTCTCTGGTTGTGTCTCAGCTGGTCGTTCGGGGTTCTGCTGTGGGAGATCGTCAGTTTAGGTGAGTAACTCTGAATGAAGATGCATCACATGATCAGAGCGCACTCACCCCCTCACCCCAAAACATGAACGTGAGCCTCACACACGGGTTCCACCTTCACTTCAGCACCGGGTTCAGGTGGAGCACCGATGTTAGGACATGTTAATGATGCCTCAAAAAGCTTTCAGTTATCAAGTTACACTCCATCATGGAATCAGAACCTTATGTTTGGTTCTTTTTGGTTCCAGGTGGAACTCCATACTGCGGTATGACCTGTGCTGAGCTCTATGAGAAGCTTCCTCACGGCTACAGGATGGAGAAACCCCGGAACTGTGATGACGAAGTGTAAGAGACTTTAGAATCAAATGTGTCGGACTGATGGATTCATCTGCGAGGATGAGGAGGATGAGGAGGTCCTGTGGGTGGTGGTCCACGCTGTGCTGCGGCAGCGACGCCCGGTGGCCCTGTGAGGGTCGGGTTCCTCAGCTCTGCCCTGATGGTCCGTGTGTCCGTCTGTGTTCAGGTACGAGCTGATGAGACAGTGCTGGAGGGACAGACCTCATGAACGTCCACCGTTCTCTCAGATCTCAGTGCAGCTGAACAGGATGCAGGAGGAACGGAAGGTGAGCACCTGAGCTCCGCCTCTTGATTTGGACCGATCAGAACCACTGATGATACTCGGTGCGGCGCGGTCCGGGTCCTGTGTTCTGAGGGTCCGGTGTGTCCTTCATTAACCCTCTCTGTTCCAACCAGGCCTACGTCAACATGGCTCTGTTCGAGAACTTCACCTACGCAGGAATAGACGCCACAGCAGAAGAGGCCTGACTACTTGCCCCCCCAGATTCCAGCAGGTCCCACAGCAGGCGGGAGGCCCGTCGCGGTCGGGTGCTTCGCTACTGCCAGGCGCCGGCTGTCCGCTTCCACCGCACCACGAAGAGCGGCGCGGCCTGTAGCGCAAAGACTGTGAAAGGACACTTCTAGAGGACGAGGACCGAGGATCGGGTTCCGGTTCAGCTGGAGATCAGACCCGATCGGAGCTGGACCTGCTGGAGTCTGTGGGGATATGAACTTACCCTGTGAGGAAGAGGAGGAGGAGGAGGAGGAGCGTATGTAGCACTTAAATCCATTGTAAATAGTTGTGTTTGTTGCAGATGAGTGAGTGGAACTCAGGACATGTCCATCCACCTGAATCACAGGGTGTCCACGCTACACCGTCACTCTGAGTTCCAATGCTGAACGGGGGGGGGGGGGGGGGGGGGGGGGGGGGCAGTTTGAGCTCCGTGATGCCTCCACGGTAATGTTTCAGTGGAAACCTCTCTCCATCATTCCTTCAGTTTTGTTCAGGTTTATATGAAGTTAATGTTTTAAATAAAGTCTTTATCCGTCATGACTGTTAGTTTCATCATGACTTGTCTCTGTATGGAGGACTCCCGTCTGCACATCTGTCCTGAGTGGTCTCCGTGTTCCTCAGTAGAACCCGAGCTCATGGGTTCTGCTCTCTGCATTGGTTCCATTCATTAAAATTCTCATTAATCTGAAAGAAATGCAGCAAATTCTATTATTGATCATTTTAATGGAGAGTTGAACATCTGGAGGAACATCTGGATGGTTCAGCCCACACAGGCATGGGGGGGGGCATCCCCATGTAACCTCAATAAGAACACAAGTCGTGACCCAAGAGAACATCACAACATCTGCATGTGCACTCACAGGTTAGTGGTGCAGTTCCCCCTCCCCCCATCGCCCCCCCCCCTTCCCCCGGCCCCAGGCCTCCTGCTCCTCAGTGATGTGTCAGCGGGTTTCCTCCTCAGCGCTGCTCCTGTCACACAGAGGACATTGGGTTTCCTTCCCGATCTCACGACTCCCTCTGACACACATCCACCCACAACGTCAACAAGTTCAGAAGTATGCAGACACCACCAATAACATCATCCACCTTCATAAAGGTCCTCCACCACAAACAAAAGCTCCACATGACATGCAAACAGATGAATGAAGTAGGACGGTTCCTGGTTTGGTTCCTGGGACTGATCTAAGGTTCTATATGACATCATTAGGTGTTACCGTTACCAGGTGTCGTGGGCGATCTGAGGTTTCTACCAAAACATATCAGAGTTTGTATTGAGAGATGCGTTCACGCCGCCCAGCGACCCGGGGCCCGTCTGTCAGTCTGCGAGCATGTTGGCTCAGTATCGACCCACAGCACAGCCACTTCCTCCTGCAAGTGGCCCCTCCCACATCCACATCCCACCCCAACACCAACACCAACACCAACACCGAGCAGCTCAGCAGATCTCCAGAACCACCGCTGACCTGCAGTCTGATCTCTGAGGCACGTTCACACCATGGACCTGAGCTTCTTCAGGTTTGTTCTGTTCGTGGTTCTGATCCAGCAGCTCACCTGCCAGCCTCACCTGTCCTTACCAGGTATTAGAACACGGACAGTACTAATAACACAGGGATTGATTATTGATTATTGATGGCTTGTTGGCTGTGATGTTAGATGTGGCTCTGCTGGCTGAGGAACCCGATCCAAAGTGTTTCACTCGGAACCTCTCTGATTTCACCTGCTTTTGGGAGGCGGACCGAGGAGCCGCCTACCATTTCATTTACGACATCGACGGGTGAGTGAGTTCAAGATTTTCACCTTAATTAAAGATGCATTATTCATAAAGTACATTAGAATTATAAATAAGTGCTGGGATAGGCTATGGATCCTTTAAAGATAAACAGCATAAAATAAGCATAATAATAATAATTCCTGTCCCAGGTTCTCTCTGTAAATACCAAACATCAAAGTCATTAACTTTCCTGTCCGAGTGCAACAAGTCGTTATCAGAATAATTAAATAAATGAACCCTGTGTTCAGTTATGAAGTGTCAGCAGAAACGGTCGTAACCTCTTTCTTCTGGTTGAAATGTTTCCATGACAACAAACTGTTAACCATCAGCCGGAGCAGCAGAACGTCTCACACGTCTCACAGTTCGACACAATTTTATCAAATCATCAATCACCTCAATTATCTCTAACCAATCAGCAGTCAGTGTTAAAAGATCAGTCACATGCCATCATCATGACCGACGCAGTGGATGAAGGTCAGCATCATCTTTAGTCCCTGCAGAACACCAGACGCACTTTAGAACGCTGGGATCCGTAGGACGTTCTCATCCTGATCGACCATGACGTTAGAACATTCAGAGGAGATTATTCCAAATATGAAAGAATTATGATGTCATTGCAGTGAGAGAGCTTTGGTTGTGTTGGTTTCAGAGATGTAAGTGAGGAATGTAACCTCACTCAGCTGGAGGTGGAACCAGAAAAGGTTCTGCACATCTGCTCGTTCCCACCAGAGCACGTCTACCTATTCACCTCTACAAAAATCAGTGTGCTGGATCAGAAGACAAAGAACACTGTTTACAACAGCAGTCATTATGTGCAGAGACAGAGTGAGCACACACACACACACACACACACACACACACACACACACATTAGACCCCGCGAGCCCGTCCTCATTAGAATCACAGAGTGTAAGATTTCGTTCTTGATTATTAATTGATGGGAATTTTCAGAAACACATCAGGACTTGTTCTTGAGTTGAATTAGTGTTAATCTAAGGTTCTTCATCTCTCCAGTCCTCCTGGATCCTCCATCAGTCCAGCCTCTTGTTCTTACCGGAGAGCCGATGCAGCTGCTGGTGAGGTGGAACACGAGCTTATGGATCAAGAGTATGTACAGTCCATCAGATCTGCAGTATGAGCTCAGATATTCCTCAGGTCCACAGCAGAAGATCATAGAGGTGGGTCAGAGACATGCAGCATCAGAACCTGCTTTAGAATGTTCTGCCTTCTGAATACAGTGTGAATCCAAACCTGCAGATCCAACAAGCCTCCACCCAGGAGCACAGGCTGCTCTCCCTGACCCCAGGACAGATGTGCACGGTGCAGATGAGGATTAAACCGATGGGTGTCTGGGATGGATACTGGAGCGCCTGGTCTTCTCCTGTTAAAGCCATGGTTCCTCAATCAGCAGGTTTCATTCCTGATGTTCCTCCAGATCTTTAAATTTAACTGTAAATCTGTAAATTTAAAGGACCTCGTTCACAAAAAGGTCAAAAAGGTCCTCTGGTTCCACACAACGGAACACAAACTTACATACAAACGAATTTCTGATCTAATAAACCAATAAAAGAAAAGACGGAGATCAATGAAATCTAATGATTATTGTCTATGAGAACATTAGATTGTGGATGTGGTCTGATCTTCTCTGATGTCTGCAGATGATCTGGAGTTACAGTGCTCCACTCCTGACCTGCGGCGGGTCCGGTGTGGATGGAGGGGGGGGCTTTATAACCGGACCAGTCTGTACTACAGACAGAGAGACAGGTGAGCAGGCTTTAACAGGTGTGTTCAGAGAGACAGGTGAGCAGGCTTTAACAGGTGTGTTCAGAGAGACAGGTGAGCAGGCTTTAACAGGTGTGTTCAGAGAGACAGAAGCTGTCATCAGTGACATCACAAACTCACAGCTTTCAAATAAAAACATTAGGTTTGATGTAATGGAGCTTTCTTTTTTTTTTTTTTTTAAGTCTTTTTATTGAGGAAAAAGAAGAATCTTTACATACACAAACAATTTCTTCTTCTTCTCTTCCCCCATTTTTTTTTTTTTTTTAATATTTTCCAACCCTATCCCTTCCCACCCAAACCCAACCTCCTAGAATAAAGAAAGGGGAAAATAATAATAATAATAATAATAATAATAATAATAATAATAAATAAAATAAATAAATAAATAAATAAATAAATAAATAAATAAATAAAAATAAGGGTGGGGGGGTCAGTCAGCTGGGGCTGTCTTCAGCGACCTAATGTAATCCAAGAGGGGATACCACTTCTTATGGAACTTTTCCGTATTCCCCCTTAGAGTAAATCTAATTTTCTCAAATTTAAGAAATCGCATGATGAAAAAATACATATGTCCCAAATCACAAGGAGAGGCTCCACACCTTTCACAAACATCTCTGACAGATGGACCCTATGTAAAACTTTAAACTGTATTAATTGTAACCTTGCACATGGGATAGCGGCGAACCGCATTTAGCCCTAATCAATCATCGGTGCATCTAGCGCCAGAAGTTTGGAGTAAATCCTGGATATAAGAGACTTTTCAAGAGGATTCAATGTCAAAAAGTCATCCCAACGTGGAGCACTTGGAAGCTGAATGTAATCAAAAAAAAGAGAGGAAAGACAGTATCTGATTTGAAAATAACGAAACAAATGTGAAGCTGGGAGATTGAACTCAGATGATAACTGTCCAAAAGAACAAAGAACTTGGTTTCTATAAAGGGCTCGAAAACATTTAATACCCCTGTTGTGCCATGTTTGGAAGCACGAATCACCCTGCGCCGAAGGAAACAAATGATTGTTTAAAATGGGCAATGACAAGGAGGGTGTTGTATATCCAAAACACCTTCTAAATTGCACCCAGATACGTAGAGTAGAAAGCACTAGGGGTTTTTTGTGTAATTGGACAGTTTGAGCGGGAGGGACGAAGCCATCAGTGCCAGTGCGGATGAAGATTTAAAAGAATGGGTCTCCAGTGTGCACCACTGTAGATCAGGGGAGTGAAGCCAGCACAGTAACTTTTGGATGTGCGCTGCAAAGTAGTAATATTTAAAATTAGGCAGTGCAAGGCCTCCTTCAAATTTGAATCTCTGTAACAGAGATTTACCTACCCTGGGAACCCGTCCCTCCCACAAAAACGTAGAAATGAGCTGGTCCAACGTTTTAAAGAAAGTTTTTGGTAAATACAATGGAAGAGTTTAAAACAAAAAAAGAAACTTTGGCATTACATTTATTTTAATGACATTTATCCTACCGATTAACAAAAGGGGAAGAGATCTCCATCTCTGTAAGTCTGTTTTTATTTTATCTATCAGCACGGAGTAATTCACACCAAACAAAGTGCGGCAAAGTGCGGGAAACATGAACACCTAGATATCTAAAGCCGTCTGGTGTCAATTTGAATGGCACATCTGCTTGATTTAGACGTAAAGCTAGAACGTTAACAGGATAACATTCGCTTTTTTGGAGATTCACCTTGTAACCTGAAAATGTGCCAAAAGTCTTAAGAAGTGTAAGAATGGGGGGAAGAGAGTTAGCTGGATCAGACACATATAAAAGTAGGTCATCCGCATATAATGACAATTTTAAATCCACCCCAGCCCGAGATAGACCTCGAAATGATGTGAGCGATTTTAGTGCCACGGAAAGTGGTTCGATAGCTAGAGCAAACAGGAATGGAGAGAGAGGGCAACCTTGTCTAGTCCCACGTCACAATGTAAAGTATTCTGAATTAGAATTATTCGTACGCACACTAGCTCGAGGACGTGTATAAAGTAATTTAATCCAGGATATGAATTTCTCGCCAAATCCAAATCGATGTAAAACTGTAAAAAGATATTCCCATTCGACCCGATCGAATGCTTTTTCAGCATCCAGTGATACTATGACTTCAGGAACAGAAAGGGAATGATCAGAATAAACCACATTTAGAAGTGTGCGGACATTAAAGAAAAGATGACGACCTTTGACAAAACCATTTTGATCATGAGAAACTACATGGATGTACATCCTCAAGACGTGAGGCCAAAACCTTAGCTAAAATTTTGACATCGATATTCAGGAGGGACAACGGTCTGTATGAGGAGCACGATGTTGGATCTTTATCCCTCTTTAGTAAGAGATATAGATGCCTCCCGTAAAGTTGGTGGAAGAGAGCCCGAGCTCAGGGACTCGTCAAACACGGCCAACAACAACGGCGCCAACTTGTCCTTAAATTTTTTGAAAAATTCGACCGGAAAACCATCTGGTCCCGGTGCCTTACTGGTTTGCATATTGTTAATAGAACTAATAATCTCAGCCAAAGTTAAAGGGGAATCAAGATCACCAGCCACGCTCGGGCCCAAAGTTGGAAGCTCCAAATTGTCAAAAAAGGACGACATCTCTAGGCTATCAGGCAAAGATTCGGACTGATACAGTGCTGCATAAAAATCCTTAAAAGCGGAATTTATGGCCAGCGGGTCTGTACAGAGCTCACCAGCGGAATCAACAATACAAGAAATGGAGCGTGAGGCCATCGTTCCCCTCAGCTGATGTGCTAGCAGTCTTGAGGGTTGGTCGCCGTGCTCAAAAAATGCACTCCGTGTACGAAGGAGGAGCTTCTCAACTTCGGCTGTGGAATTTAAGTCGTACTCTGTTTGTAACTCCAAACGTTGTTTCAGTAGCTGGGGTGACGGGTTCGCTGAATTAAGTTCATCCACTTTAGCGATATCAGTTAACCTGTGGGTTATAAAATCTCCAAGGGTCAAGGAGACCGTTAGTAGACATAAAGTCAGCCAACGCTTCAGAAAGTAAGGAGCGGGGTATAGCACGCGAATCTGATCTGTCGAGTGTTGGATTAATTGTACAATTTAGGTCCCCCCCTCGTATCAAAGAATGAGTGTGCAAATCAGGTAAAGATTGGAATAGCTTGTGAGCGAAACCCGGGTCGTCACAATTTGGGGCATAAATATTCACAAGCAGAACTGGGACATTACACAATTTTCCACGGACTATTAAAAATCTTCCATTTACGTCAACAATAACATCATCTACATCGAACGAGACCCCACTTCTAATAAGGATAGCTACTCCTCTGCTTTTAGTTCTGAATTCAGAGTGATAAAAACTATCAATCCAAGAGCATTTCAATTTGTTGTGGTGTCCATTCTCAAGATGTGTCTCCTGTAGGAATATAATGTCAGCATTTAATAATTTGAGATGAGCAAAAATTTTGGCACGTTTAACTGAATTATTTAAGCCTCTGACGTTCCAGGATATGAAATTTAGGCTAAGAGCCCGGTAACGATTGAGGTGCACTCATTTAATTAAGTTTGTAATTGTAATAGTGTGAAGCCACAACAGCCGGCTGAGGGAGAAGGGAAGTGGGAAGGAAGAAAGGAGAAGGAAGAAAGGAGAAGGAAGAAAGAAAAAAAAAAGGGGAGGGAATAATAATAATAATAATAAAAGAAAATAGATACATAAATAAATAAAAACAAGATAAATAACCCACACAACGAACCCACCCACCCCCTACCCCTACCCCCACCCCGCCACATCCCAACCCGAACAGAGGGGAAGGACGCGACGAAAACAACCCCCAAAATGTACGCCCCCGATGCTTAACATGTGTCCGAACTCGGACTCCGCAGGGCAACAAGTACCATATTAAAAAATCCTTATGAGGTGCAGTCTGTACACAAGTCTTACATAAAAAAACAAAAAGATAACAAGGTTTAATCACAGCATCACCGTGAATGTCATCAATAAACAGCATAAACGCTTATTGGTCCAAACGAAAACAGCCATAACATTGTGAGAACCAAACATCCTCCCTTAAAGCACTTCGGGACTAGATTCAAACATCGACTTTAAAACACAATATGTAACAGTTATTCTCTGAGTATATGCAGAGCAAGCAGTGGTGCGCGGCCCCAGCTTCAGGGCGCGTCCCAATCCGCAACACAATGCACAGCAGCGTGGTTAATTTTCAAGTGCACTATGAAGTGCGCGACAAGGAAATGAGAACGGGTTCCATCCGCTACCCTCAGAGGTTTCAGTCGTGTGTTAAACCAAGAACAGGGTCTAACCCAAATCCAAAATAATCTCTATTAAGTTCATTTGAACGGGGAGTGTGTGACGCGGGTCCCAACGTCTCCGCGTGTATTAACAGCACAGGAACGAAAGTTAAATCTCTGGCTCCGGTCACAATGTTTAAAACTCAGTGGATCTTCTTTTTGGAGCCAGCGTCCTGTGTGCGAGGTCCAATTCAGGCAGATTCTCCAGGCCGAGCGCTTCTTTAAGTAATTCAGAGACCGAGGCGGGGGTCACCGAAAATTCTTCAGGGACCCCCTGAATCCTGAGATTCTGGCGCCGCGATCTCGACTCCAAATCATCAGCTCTGGCACTGAGAGCCTCCACCTGTTTCTCCAGGGCCTCTGTCTTTGCTCGCAACGTGACAGTCTCATCAGAATAAGAGGACAGGGACCGCTCCATCTCACCAACTGTGGACTTCAAAGTTGAGAAGTCCGTCCTCAGAACTGATATGTCCTTAATCATCTCCTCTCTCATCGCCCGCAACTTCTCTTTAAAAATCGCCCTCAGCTCAGTCGGAACCTGCAGGACAATGCGTGATACCAGAGCAGGGTCGTCGGGGGGGGGGGGGGGGTCACAGGTGAGGTCGAGGATGAGGCCGCCAGATGAGCGGCCTATGAGCGGCTGAGAAGCACCAGGATCTTTGTTCGATTTAGAGGCCTTTTGAGGCATGGTGAGTGCAATTTAGTAATTATAAAGTTTGCACCTACTGTTTGTCACCTTGTATTTGAACAGCGCGTGTCAGAAGTGCATTAAATTAAATAAAACATTGCTCTCCCTACGGAGCCCGTAAAATCGCCTCTAGCACATGTCGAGCGGAAACCGGGCGTTTTTCGTAATGGAGCTTTCTTTTCTGTGTTCTGGTTCCAGTGGTTCTTGGCGGAGCTGGCAGCTCTGTGATGGGCGGAGCGCCTCTGGTGATCAGTGTGTTTTCTCCGGTGATGAAGACGCCATCTTTCAGGTGTACCTGACGGCTCAGTACCTCGTCTTCAACAGAACGTTCTATAAGGACGAGTTCAGAATGAACAGCAGCAGTGAGTACGGTTCTAAACTCGAGGTGAAGTCAGGAACCGTGGTTCATCTGAAGTCGTTGTGTTAGTCAGGACAGAGCCTCCTGCAGAGCTGAGCCAGGCTGCGGATGGAGGGAGACTGTGTGTGAGGTGGAGGTGTCCACTCCCCAAAATAACTCAGGATCTGGTGTATGAGGTGCAGTACCAGCTCCGACCAGAAGAGGAGTGGAAGGTGGGTGTACATAAAAAACTAATGCAGGATGTTAAGCACTTTCATAATAAAGGAAACAGAAGAACATTCACAGTTTGAACAGTTTGGTTCTGAAGGTCCAGACCGTTCTTCAGGGTCCAGATGTTCTGAAACAGAGGGAGCTGAGGGCCTGGTCTATAAAGCTCCACATGTTCTAATACTTCTCACTCTGTCAGCACTTTTCAGTGAGTGGACCTCAGACTCAGACGTGTCTGGACGTCCAGGCCCATAGTCAGTATGTCATTCAGATCAGAGCCACGCCCAGTGGCCTGCGGTACGGCGGGGCCTGGAGCGCCTGGTCAGAGCCACTCACAGCACGGCTCTACCACACGGGTTCTCTGGCAGGTGAGTGTTTACAACCATTCAGATGAGCCCGTCGTTCTGTTTATTCTTAATTTTAAGGTGGTCGATCATGTGCAGGTGTCCTGGTAACGGTGTGCGTCCTGTTCGTCCTGCTGCTGGGATCCGCTCTGCTCATTTTTGTCTTTCCGAGTTCTGTTGGGTGAGTTAAAGAACATGTTCCGTGTGGTGGTAAGCTTCTGAATTGGTCTCTCATGTTTTGCTTAGTGTTTTCTTGTGGGAGCTGGGATAGGCTTCAGTAACCCATAAGTCATATTAGAATGAATTGCTTCATGATGGTTGATTGTAAAAGGTTCTGCGGCGTTAGAACAGTTTGTTTCGTGGTCAGTGTTATGATGTCAGTCCTAGACGTCTTATTTCACAAGCCTGAGCAGGAACCTGCTGATGAAACCTCCCCCTGTGGTTTCAGAGTGTCTCTGCTAAACCAGCCTGCTCTGTAATCGGGCTTCCGATTCATTGCAAAAGCAGTTCAGTAGGTTTGATCTGTGTGGGGTTCCTCTGCACTGTTCTGCAGCACATGGTGGTGCAGCGTGAAGAACATGAACTTCACTGCAGCTGAGCAGCTCTGAGCAGCACCTGGACACTGGTACCACACCCCAGATTAGTCCAGCTCTCCAACCGTTCCATTCAGCTCTCAGGCGTTACTGTTCTCTCGGTCTAGAACTCATCTACACAGTTCATCTTAGAAGACCTGCTCAGAACATACAGATCAGACTGATCAGATAGAACATACAGAACAGACAGAACATACAGATCAGACAGAACATACAGAACATACAGATCAGACAGAACATACAGATCAGACAGAACATACAGAACAGACTGATCAGACAGAACATACAGATCAGACTGAACATACAGATCAGATAGAACATACAGAACAGACTGATCAGACAGAACATACAGATCAGACAGAACATACAGATCAGACTGAACATACAGATCAGACAGAACATACAGATCAGACAGAACATACAGATCAGACAGAACATACATATGGTTCTGATCCACGGTGGTGGAGGTGTTTAAAGTAAGTGTTCAGGTCACGACCTTTAACCTCTGAATTCAGGTGGTTCATCACAGGTTTATATAATCCGGAGCTTGAGGCGTGATTAAGTCCTGATCTTTGGGATGAATTGGAACAGAGACTGTGAGTCTGCTGCTCCGTTGATGAAGCTCCTGTACGTTTGGTTTTTCATTTTCAGAAAGCTGAAGCGGTTCCTGTGGCCCCCCGTCCCGAACCTGAACAAAGTGCTGGAGGGATTCCTAAAAGACATGGATGCAACAGACTGGGTAAAAAAAACCTACAGCATGAGGACAGAGAAGACATTCAGAGGACAAAAGTTTGAGGACAGAGAAGACAGTCAGAGGACAAAAGTTTGAGGACAGAGAAGACAGTCAGAGGACAAAAGTTTGAGGACAGAGAAGACATTCAGAGGACAAAAGTTTGAGGACAGAGAAGACATTCAGAGGACAAAAGTTTGAGGACAGAGAAGACATTCAGAGGACAAAGGTTTGAGGACAGAGAAGACATTCAGAGGACAAAGGTTTGAGGACAGAGAAGACATTCAGAGGACAAAGGTTTGAGGACAGAGAAGACAGTCAGAGGACAAAGGTTTGAGGACAGAGAAGACAGTCAGAGGACAAAAGTTCGAGGACAGCCCTTCCTGATGAGTGAATATTTTAATAAATCTAGTTTTTTTAATTAATGACCCTCGTTCTCACATTAGGAACCCAGGATCAGCACCAAACTGTGTGATGAGGACGTCCCGGTGCCAGTGGTGGAGGTCACGTCAGATAAGGAGGCTCATGAGGGCGGTCCTCATGGAGCTCCTGTGGGTTTGAGTTCCAGCAGTGAGGACACGGTGGAAGGTCTGCAGATGAGCCGAGAGTACGTGATGATAAAAAGCGTCCACGGCTCGTCCTGTCCGAGTGGGAACCACTACGTCTACACCGCCCACGCTCAGCTCGGGGACGGACCCTGCTCCTGCTGTTCCACCGCCGTCCCTCCATCCACCACCAGCATCCTCAACCTGTCCTACCTGAGGAGTGACGGCACGCTCGACCACGCCTCGCTGGGACATTACGGCGCCCCGGACACGGCCGAGTGAGGAAGACCAGCGCCTGTCCTCATCAGCACACTCAACCGGTCTGTGGTTTCAGAGTTTACAACACACAGAGTGATGTGGACGACGCTCAGACTCACAGTCCGTCAACGGAACCACGGAACCACAGAACCACAGAACCACAGCGTTTCAACATGAGGGAACATTGTGAAAACGAGTTCCTATTTCATACTGAAACTTCAAAAACATCACTGTTTATACATCATTTAAACACGCACGCACACACACACACACACACACACACACACACACAGCAACTCACCGGCCACTTTATTAGATACACCTCTTACTGTGGATACTTATCAGTTCCACTGAATTTGTAGTTCTGTTCCATTCTGTAGTCCATCTGTTCATCCACACAATCTGTTAGACCACTTTGGTATGTTCTCTGATGATCTCAGAACCCCACATATGTTTTTATTAGGGTGGTGGATGATTCTTAGTACTGCAGTGACACTGACCTGGTGGTGCAGGTGTGTGTGTGTGTGTGTGTGCGTGTGTGTGTTGTGTTGTTCGACTAAGAATTATCAACCAACCAAAATCCTCCAGCCACCAGGATCCTGTAAAATAATAACAAATGATTAGAGGACACTTCTGATCAGAGAACATACCAAAGGGGACTAACCGAGTCTGTAGAGGAACATATGGACTACAGAATGGAACTGTAGAACTTTAATGTAATGTATAATGTATATAAACATAAAAATTCTGTATTGTTTTTTATTGTAAAATAAACCTTCGGAGGGCGTAACCTCCTCAAACCGGTCACTGGCTTTGATGACATCACTGCTGAACACACATCAAAAGAACTGTGGAACAAAGAAAGATGAGTGAATATAAGAGAACCAGGAGAACGGTCCAGCAGCTGAGTGGGTGCACTGCACCACCATGTCAGTGTGACTACAGCGCGATCAAATAAAATTATAATCCACCAATCAGAGCGTTGACCTCTGTTACTGTCCGTCATATTGTGAGGAACGATAAAGAATAAAGAGCGTTTAAACTCAGACCTCCTCAGATTTACTGACTCAGAGGAAGCCAGGTCAATGGAGTGAGGGATGAAGAATCAGGTGAGTCTTTGGAGGGAGAGTGAGGATGAAGCAGCAGGTACTGCACTGAAGGGGGCGCTGTGGATCCAACAGCCGGAGAAACGGCAATGAAACACCTGCTGATGATTTAGACTAAAGATGGAAACCTTCACACACATCACTGAATGAGGTCTTCAACAGAGAGAGAGACGAGGACAGGGGACTGAGAGACGAGACCCCGGGTTCATGAAGCCTTTAATACAGAAATGCGTTTAAATCACCGAGTGGAACAGACGGAAGGACGCTGCCTGAGGCGACTGAAGACCAAACAGAGACATGTCCAGATTAACAGACTCACAGAAACCAGGTGGAAAGTCCACACAGAACGTTGATTACGGAGTTCCCACCATGAGAACCCACTCCACACGACGGTGAGTCTGAGAACATCTCCACCAGAACCGAGAACATCAGTCTGACTCTGAGGTTCATCCACAGCTTCAGCTCAGGGTCAGAGATGTTCGAGATGTCTGTAATGTTCGAGAGTTCCTCGGTCAGATTAACACCGAGCTGCAGAACCTTTCATTTTGGGGATGATCCAGCAGACAGGTATGGAAAACCTACAGCTGATGATGATGATGATTTAATAATGAGTTGTGATGAAAACAAAGTCCTTAATGTCCACCCATTATCTTACACTTTATCCTATATTAGGGGGGGGGGGGTTCCCCATGCCCATGCCCATGCCCATGCCCATGCCCATCCAGGGGAGAACGTTTCGGGCGCTGGGCAGATACACCCAGGCAATTTGGAGAACTCAGTTGACTTGATCCATGTTTTTGGACTGTGGGAGGAAACCCACGGGGACACGGGGAGAACATGAAAAACACCTAGATTGGGATTCGAACCGGGAATCCCTAGCGCTGAGAGGAGAACATGCTAACCACTAAGGTCCTTAATGTCTACAAAAGAAAAATGAATGTTTTTTTGTGAAGCTGCATAAACAGTTTGATGATCCAAAGCTCTGATAATCCAGATCAACATCATGAGATTATTTTACAGATAGTTCCTGACTGAGAGAGATGAGTCCGGATTAAGTCCAGACCTGCAGTGGGCTGACCTCAGCATTCTGATCTTGTGGGCTGCTAAACAAACGGGGCAGGATGCTGTAGACCAACCTCACATCAAACCCTTCATAAAGTTCATCATGACCCTGAAGGTAAGTCTGAACCTTTGGGGAACAGGTTGATTTGTTTTTTCAGTGCTGCTTCATTGGGTAACCTTCCTGATGGAGGTACTGGGGGGGGGCAATTAATTGCCCTAATGGGAATAAAAATGGAGTTTTCTTCTCTCTTTTGAAATCATGTGGTCAGAAGTACATGTTTAGGAGAAACTCCTGCCCTGTCAGATGGAATGGACTCAGGGCTGCTGACTCAGGTCTGAACAGCGTTCCTTTAATCTGAGACTGAGCGTCATTCCTTAATTGATGCCCCTAATTCGACAAACAGCTTCGAAATCAGCAGCATTAAGAGCTCAGACACACCAAGAACATCAGAGAGCTCTGGTGATTCAAAATCACATCTTGCTCATTGTCTGACTAAAAAGAGTTTCACCTTTAATTCTCCTAAAGGCCTTACATTAAGGACTCTGAGGGATGTGATCTACATTTACTTGTAGTACATTTATCATTCATCCATTATCTTCTGCTTTATCCTATACTAAGGTCACGGTGGGGTTCCCCATGCCCATCCAGGGGAGAACGTTTCGGGCGCTGGGCAGATAGACCCAGGACAGGGCGCCAATCCATTGCTATGCACACACTCACTCACACAGACACACTCTATATGGGGCAATTTTTGGGAATTCATTTGACTTGATCCATGTTTTTGGACTGTGGGAGGAAACCGGAGAACCCGGAGGAAACCCACGCAGACACAGGGAGAACATGGAAACTCCACCCAGATGGGGATTCGAACCGGGAATCCCTAATGCGCTGAGAGGCGAACGTGCTAAACCACTAAGCCACTGTCCACCGTGCCACCTGTACATTTATTAATTTAATCAAATTTCATTATAAATCATCCAAATGATTATTTATTTTAATATACCAATTTTTTTTATAATATGCAATGTATAAAACCAATACAATTGTTGTACATTAATTATTATTGGCAAGGAATATATATATATAAATAGTTAAAAATTGTGTTATTTTGGGGGAGTGAAGGTGAAGGGTTGTTTTTTGCCGGGGGATTCAGAGATAAACGAATTAAGAGCGTACCTTCATTTAAACTAAGACGTCGTATCATTTAATTAACAAAAGGTCAAACTGAACGGCCTGATTGGACAGGGATTAATGATCCCTTAACGGCCCTGTGACCTAAAAAAAAAATACATAAAAATAAATGAAATAAAAGGTTCTTCAAAAAATAAGTTTAAAAACTAAAGTTGAACATGGTATAAATTATTATTAATAACTGTGTTCATTACGACATTGCGGTTACATTTCTTTATTTAATCAACAAAATTAATATTAAAATAAAGATTATTAAAATTTCAATCAGTTAAAAATGAAAGTACATGAAATCCACAGAGAGAGACCAACAGGAAGGGGAGGCGGGGGGGGGACCGGCTCTCCAGAGCTAAAATCCAGCATCTCGGGTTAAGCAGCCGTGATCAGTTTGAATTAATTGATGGCATAGAGGTTAAAGGTCATTTGTCTCCTGTGTCGTGGTCAGTCAGCCTTCAGAGCGTACAGCACGTCGTCCTGACTGACGTTCAGACGGACGCGGAGCAGCACATCCAGACGGCTGGGTTCCAGCAGGAGCAGACGACACGCCCCCAAACGCTGACACACCGCCAGACTGTCCGACACGCTGACCGGCTGCAGACCCTCCACCCGACACAGAGCCTGGTGCTGCACAAACACCTGCAACACACACACACACACACACACACACACACACACAGAGTAATGTTAAAGTAAATGCAGTTCACATTCAGAGTATTAAGTTATACTGCAGCTCAACAGCAGAGGGCGACAGAGGTGATGTCTTCAGTTTACGGTCCTTTGGTGTGAACCCTGGTTCCACAGGACGGTGAGCGGTACCTGCTGGAACGTTGCTTCCTCCAGACCAAGTCTTCTAAACTCTGTGATGACGGCTCTGAGGAACAGCTGCTCCTGTAACGCCGCACATCTGCAACACAGCTCAGCATCACAGCCACGCCTCGCCGCAGAGTGTGAGAGTGTGTGTGTGAGAGAGTGTGTGTGTGAGTGTGTGTGTGAGTGTGCACACCTGATGGCTGTGATATACGATGAAGAAAACATTTCATCCAGTGCTTCCATCACATGACTTATTCCAACCAATCCGGTTGCACCCTGTTGGCTGGCGTGCTCACAGATCTCTGTGGATCGTCTACAGATATCCAGACAGCGGCGCGCGTCCCCCGACAGAGCGGCCACCTAACAACCAATCAGCACTCATCATCCACAACATCCTTCAGGAGCAACTAAGAACAGGTGAAAGGGTGTGTGTGTGTGTGTGTGTGTGTGTGTGAGGGATTGAGGGTGATGGTGCTGCTGCTGAACTCTGACCTTCCTGGAGACCAGCTGAAGAGCATCCTCCTCAAAAGCCTTGACTCTGTTCAGCCGAGAGGAGATGATCTGCTGCAGCTGTTTGAAGGTGTACGGCTGGAAGGACATGCGGGTCAGACCCTGAGAACCACAAGACGGAACCCAACATCAGAGAGAACATCTACACCGAACGCTGAAGGAACCATCCATCATCTGACAGCAGAGTTCTCCTCAGAGAAGAAACCAGGTTTTAATTCTACTCTTTTGTATAAACAGGTTGGGGAAGTCCTCTCTGATCCCTGATGACCCGTCTGAACTGAACCTGTGCTGCTCAGAGGTTCTCAGTGTGTGTGTGTGTGTGTGTGTGGTGTTACCAGGCGGCTGTTGACGTTCTCAGTGTGTGTGTGTGGTGTTACCAGGCGGCTGTTGACGTTCTCAGTGTGTGTGTGTGTTGTTACCAGGCGGCTGTTGACGTTCTCAATATGTGTGTGTGTGTGTGTGTGTGGCGTTACCAGGCGGCTGGCGACGCGGTTGATCATGATCCTCTCAGGCAGGTCCATGGTGTTGGCGATGGTCAGCACCACCAGTCGGGCGTGTCGCCTCGTCGGCCAATCGAACAAGTTATACATGACGTTCTGCTTCCGGGTCCATAAGAGGTCCAGCTGAGAGAAGAACAGTACCATGAAAGAGGAGTCGAGGTTCTGATTCAACTCTAATCATGTGGATCCATATCCCTTCCTCTCCCCTCACTGACTGATTGATTTTCAATAGAACAGACAATATGAAGATGTTCCACTGATAGAAGGTCTGCAGGACAGATGGTCACATGACCACGTTACCTCATCCACCAGCAGCACCGTGGTCTCCTTCTTGGGCGCGGCCGTGCCGAAGCGTTTCTCCAGCAGGGCGGCGGCGTGGTCGGCCGTGGCCTTCTGTCCGGTGAGCTTTTGCAGGATCTGGACGTAGGCCTGGTGGGGGTCGGTCATCTTCATACCGTTGATCTCCACGAAGCGGAACGGCGGGATCTCGTCCTGCTCCACGGCCTGCTGCAGGGAGCGGATCACCTCGTGCACCGTGGCCGTCTTCCCCGTCCCCGGAACGCCGGAGATGTACATGCACCTGCCCAAAGAACACCACCACGGTCACCCACGCACCACAGCCACGGAACGGCCGGCGCCGGCCAGGCGCACCCACCCTCCGGTGCCGTCCATGACCTTGCTCTCCACGAAGCTGTAGATGTCCTGGAACTCCTGCTCACGGCAGGGCAGGGACTCGGGGACGGAGGAGACGTGCAGCCTGGAAGACGGAACCACGGGGTGAGAACCGACGTACGGTGGAGATCAGAAACCGCGGAGCCAGTCACTGACCAGTCACTCACCTCGTCCTCGCTTCCTCCAGGACGTTCTCAGGCTTTCGGGCGGGCAGGCTTCTGCTGGGAATGCTGGGCGTGGCGTGTCGGGGGGTTCGAGGCGTAGACGGAACAGCCTTCATCAAAACAACATTAATGTTAGATCTGATCAACAGAACCCGTTAGAGAACCACTGCAACAACCACCTGATTCTTCAGTATACTGCCCTCCACAGGACAACCAGAGTAACTACAGGCTTAAAGGTGAGGGCTCAGTGAGAACCCCATGTGAAGGTTCTGTACAGAACACCTGGGCACAGATGTTTCCCATTGATGTGATGGGATAGGCTCAGTGAGGGTGGTGCATTATGAACTCCTCACCTTCTTACGTGGTGTTCTGGAACCTCGACTCTTCTGGTTGGGTGTTCTTGATTGGTCTGTGCGTCTGTTCCTCTTCACCACCAGCTCATCTTCACTCTCCTCCTCTTCCTCCTCCTCCTCCTCCTCCTCCTCGCTGCTCATGTCCATCTTCTTTGGCAGGAAGCACACGTCGTCCTCGGCGCCCTCGCCGTCCGACTGCAGCTCGCCGCTCAGGAGTTTCCTGAAACACAGGAGCAGCTGTGACCCCTCCACCTGAGAACCTGAGAACCTGAGCCGTGGTTCTTATTGGAGACACTTTGGTTCCTGTCTGTTCTTTAAACCCACAGTTGTTTTTTGATGCGTGAGGAGACGAGCCGAGCGGACTTCCTCTTGGACCGCGGCGTGGTGGAGACCTGCGCCGGAGAATCTTCATGTTCCTCTTCAGCCCTGAGGTCAGAAACGAGAACCTTTACAAACCAGTACAGTGAGAACCATCCATGTCTTCATCAGCAGAACCCATTTAAAAGAACTTTATGAAGATGTTCAGCTCTGTCGATGTTCCCGTTATGAATCTCCGCCCACTGACGTCCACTCACAGGTCAGTAGGTCACAGTATTCATCAGATTGAGATTAAAGATGAGGATCTAACAGAACGGATCAAACCTCACTGATTTATATTAGATCATCTTTTGGTTCCATAATCAGTTCAGACTCTGAGGGAACGGATGGTTCCATCAGAACTTTAAATGATCCGATACCTCAGCACGGCTCCTCCTCCAGCAGCTACAGCAGGAACATGCCGCTTTCTTACTAATTACCACAGGACTAATCATCTGATGATGTCATTGTGTTTTATGCAGGTCAGCACGTTTGGCTCTTTAACGGCGGCTCATGCGGTGGGCAGTTGTGGACAGTTCTGGCCGTTCTGTGAGGAGGTGTGGAATGCAGAGCGTGCTTTGGGGGGGTTGGATCTTCTGGTGAGGAGGAGCCTCATACGTCCAGCCCCACATTCAATTTTGGTTGAATTTCATGCAGTTGGTTTTGAGTGTGGCGGTACTGTGGCTTAGTGGTTTAGCATGTTCTCCTCTCAGCGCTAGGGATTCCCGGTTCAAATCCCCATCTGGGTGGAGTTTCCATGTTCTCCCTGTGTCTGCGTGGGTTTCCTCCGGGTTCTCAGGTTTCCTCCCACAGTCCAAAAACATGGATCAAGTTAATTGAGTTCTCTAAATTGTCCCATATAGAGTGTGTGTGTGTGTGTGTGTGTGTGAGTGAGTGTGTGTCCAGCGATAGATTGGCGTCCTGTCCTGGGTCTATCTGCCCAGCGCCCGAAACGTTCTCCCCTGGATGGGCATGGGGAACCCCCCCGTGACCTTAATAGAGGATGAAGCGGGAGATGATGAATGGTTTTGAGTGTATGATGTAAAGATGTTTGGTGGACGTCTGTGAGGGGACCGAGGCGGGTTCTGATCCGATCTTCTGTTGTTCTAGTGAGCGTCCACTTGTTTATTGTGTGGGATGATGTCATAGAATCAGAGACCATTCCCAAGAACCAAACCAGGAACTTTATTCATTGTGATGGTGAATAGTGAGCATGTTTTCCACTGACTGACAGTTGGAGCAGTAACTGTTGTGTGAACGGTTTTTAAGGCGACTTACAGCACAGTGAGTGGTGGCTCTCGCACCGAGGACAGCGCCACCTCTCTCCTGCGGGACGGCGTCGGCGTTCTGAAATCAAACCATCAGACGAAACTTTTACTGAAACGCTCCTCACATTCAGGTGGTTGATTCATCTCCATCTCCTTATAACTGAGGAAACTATTTGGGGAAGGCCCTGTTGAACTGGAGGCAGTTTGGGGTGAAGAACCTGGGGGTCAGAAGATTCCTTTAAACTGCATTCATCCTGAGGAGAGATGAAACCATGACCTCACCCAACACCATGCACCTCCACCTCCATCCTCCACCTGAACGTGGTGCAGGGACAGCGGTCAAACCTACCCATGTCCCCTCAGGACAGCTCTCCTGGGCGTGGCTTCTCTTTTCCGAGGCGTTCTGGTCTTGCTGCTCACGGCGGAATCGAATACGTCGTCCTCCAGCGGTTCCACCCCGAGAACGTCCCTGAGTTCAGCAACACACGGCACATCCTGACTCCGCCCACAATCCCAAACACTTTAAACCTCTTTAAACCTCACTGAGTTTATAAGGTTCTGCGTTCTGAGAGGTCAGCAGGACCTTAACCTTCAGATCAGACGTGGGGTCACCTTCAGAACCTCACTCACCTGCTGGACGTCTGGGTCTCCTTTTTATCCGGACTGAGGAGGTGCTGGTCAGAGTTCTTCTGCAGGATTCGGAGCGGGGTCAGTCGGATGCAGATGGAGATCCGACGAGGTGGAGAAGATTCCAGACTGGTTGCCAGATCTTCGGTCTCACTCTCATCGTCCAGAAGCTCTCCAAGAACATCGTCTTGGGTCAGCTGTTTGGTGGGACCTGAGAAAGCAAGACAGAGGTGTCCTCCTCACCATCTCACCCTCAATGACCTGAAGTATGGACGCCATTCCCACTTACAGAATGTTCACTCCTCATTATTATTATTATTACATTTAATTTAGTTTATATTAAGATACAGAGTCTTGTCCTTCCCCAAACTGTTGTGTGCCGTGGACGGCGTTATTGTCCCGGCGTTTTGGGACTCACTGCAGAGCTCCAGCTTCTTGCGGATGTTTGAGGAAACCCTGGACCTCCTCTTCACGTTCAGGAGCTTGGCGGCGGACAGTTTGGAGGCCGAGTGCGCCGACTCCGCCTCGGAGGGACGCCGGTTTCCCGTGCTCATGCTGCCGCGAGGGTGACCTCCAGCCATGGCCTGCTTCATCACCGCGGGGTCGGGTGTGGGCAGGGCGCGGGGGACGTTCCTGACTGAAGCTGGAGATTTGGGACTCCGTGTGGGTCGGAACGACTCCGGATCCAGAGGTCCAAACGTCTTCGAGTCCCACACCAGTTTCACAAACAACACGTCTCTGCGTTCGTCCTCTGGAAACGGCATGTCCACCGCGATGTGCTGAACCTGAAGGTACGGGGTTCCATCATCCAAACCATCTGAACCGGACCAGTCCATACCCCCCCCCCCACACACACACACACACACACACACTCACCTGCACCGGGCCCAGAATGGTCTCAGCAGAGATCTCGTTATCACATGACCTGTCCCGGTAATAAAAGACCTCCTGAGGATGAGGGTCACGCCCCAGAAGCTTCTGCTTGTTCTGAGGGATCTCACACATTCGCACGAACCACTGCACCACCGCCTTCTTCTGTTCAGCAAAGTCTGAGAATGATCACACAGAACCAACCCCCATCCATCAGACCTCCATCAGAACACACACACACACACCCCCCTGAACAAACCAAACCAGTATGAGATGATGGAGCTTCTCACCATCAGAGAAGAGCTGGAGGAGCTGAGCTACATACGGATTGGCATCATCATCTCCCTCGATCAGGACGCACTGACCCACCGACACCAGCTGCTTCCCCTGCTGACGGTCCACACACACACACATGGACCTGTGAACACACACACACACACACACACACACACACACACACACACGGTCAGCGCTGGACCTCAGAGCGTCCTCTCATTCACAGGTTTAAAGGTTTAAATGTGCTTCTGATCGATGACGCAGCACATCACACAGATCAGGGTCACAGAGGCTCCTCGAGCCTATCCCGGTGATCAGAGGGCTCGAACCGACACGCAGCTGGACGAACAGGGAGAACATGCAAACTTACTCGTGATAAACTCTGTTGAGCTTGCGGTCTTCTCGCACCGGCTTCCCGCTCCAGCTGTAGGTCCGCCGGACTCTGAGCCGGGAGGAGTACCGATTCATCCTGCACACAAGCACCACACCGCTCCAACTGACGGGATAGGCCCAAGACTGCACATCAAACACACCGCCCGGCTTACCTTTAACACGTTCCGCTGATCCGCTCACAGATCCTGCACCTCCCACAGGAGTGATCCCCAGCTCACTTAAACTCAAACTTAAACTTAAACTCAAACTTAAACTCGGGATTAGAGATTAAGCCCAGCTCACTGAGCCGGGATCAGCCAATCACACGGGCCGCCGGGGACAACGGTTCGCGCGTAAATGACGAACTTTCTGACGTTTAAAGACATCCGGTGGAACAGCGACTTCAAAGTAAGAGTTTACCAGCAGTTACTTTGTATAAAATAACGTTTAATATTTAAATAACAAACGATTATATACCTATAAAAAATTAACATCCAGCGTATAAACGTAAAATAGCCTTTTAAATAAACATTACATTTATATGGTTTTAAAAAACCCTTTAGCGGCAGGAAGTACTATATTAAATATTCAAACGTAGTCTGTAATATTGTTTGGTTTTAATTTTTCAAAAGACAAACTACAAAAACAAATTCATTTTTAGTTTAAAAAGTGTGATTATATCATATAATAATAACAACAACGACTACTTTATTTAATAATAGCTTTAAATCAACAGAAGATCACAGAACGCCTCCTTCACTGAGGGAACGTCGGTCCAGATTAAGAAGCAGGTCGTTCCCTACAGAAGTGCACTATGTAGGGCGCGAGGGAAGTGCGCCTGCGCGCGCGGCGTGGGTCGTTGTGGAAGCCCGGCGGTTCTCGGAGCTCCGCGGGTTCTGAGGCGATGGCGAACAGAACCGTTAAAGACGCGAACAGCATCCACGGAACCAACCCGCAGTACCTGGTGGAGAAGATCATCAGAACCCGAATCTACGAGTCCAAGTACTGGAAAGAGGAATGCTTCGGTCTCACAGGTGAAGATGGAACAACGACGCTGCCATGTTGTTAGCCGAGGAGCTAACCTCACACACACACACACACACACACACACACACAGAGAGTAGTGGTTAAACAGCACCTCTGTATTAGGGGAGATTTGATTTAACTGATTAGTATTATTTTTTCGTTATAAAATATATATTTTACAGTATTCGCACAGTTGCATTGTGGGTAATGTAGTCCACGTTTGTTTTTCCCGTTTAGAAAGTACAGCTCTTAGTTTTTTTTATTAGTGGCAGAAAGGATTCCATATAAATGTGTATTGCATAATAATATTTTTATTGTGATTATTATAAGAACGTGAGTGATGCCTGGTTTCCTCTGTCTGCAGCTGAGCTCGTGGTGGATAAAGCCATGGAGTTGAAGTTTGTTGGTGGAGTTTTCGGAGGAAACATAAAGCCCACGCCCTTCCTGTGTCTGACCCTGAAGATGCTCCAGATTCAGCCTGAGAAGGACATCATCGTGGAGTTCATTAAGAATGAAGATTTTAAGTAAGTATCTTAATCAGATCAGCACCTGAGGGAGCATTACTCTCACCGTCCGTCAGGTGGGCTTCACCTGAATAGAGCGTCATGGTCATGATCCAGACCACTGGGCCTTGCTGAAGGGCCCGTATTGGTAACTTGGGTGGAATGCCAGCGTTCAGATTGCTGACCCAACACCCTTACCACACCCTCAATATTTATCATCGCTGTTACAGTTTGGTAGGGTCTCCTTTTTGAAATGTGCCAGTTAAGCATCAAACCATGTGACGGTGCGGCCGTATTGCGGTGACACTGGTTTTCTGGTTCTCGTGCAGATGGGGACTGTAATGTTGAAATGTGCTGTTGGTTGTATGTTTGCAGGTATGTGAGGTTGCTGGGGGCAATGTACATGCGCCTGACGGGCACTTCAGTCGACTGCTATAAGTATTTAGAACCTTTATACAACGACTACAGAAAGATCAAGAGTCAGAACAGAAACGGAGGTGAACCATGAAATAACGACATGCAGACTAATACACACACACACACACATATATCAGTTTAATAATGACCCCCCCCCCCCCCCCCCCCGTTATCTCTCTCTATCTCAGAGTTTGAACTGATGCATGTTGATGAGTTCATAGACGATCTGCTTCGTGCTGAGAGGATGTGTGACATCATTCTCCCGAGGCTTCAGGTGTGTTTATATATTTTTGCTCTTGTAATGAAGCTTACAGAGGGAAGCGGCTTTATTTCACTCGTCGTGACATTATATTTCATACACATTATTTTGTCAGAGGAGGCAGGTTCTGGAGGAGGCGGAGCAGCTGGATCCACGTATCAGTGCTCTGGAGGAAGATCTGGATGAGGTGGAGTCGAGTGAGGAAGAGGATGAAGAGGAGGAGAAGGTAGAGATGCCAACAGTTTGTGTCTGATAGTTAAATCCAGCACATGAAGGGTGTGTTACTAATTAACCATGAATTCTGAACACAAATAATGAACAGCTGCAGTTCCATAAAACAGATTACAAAGTATATTTGAATGAATGAAGTTTGTCTGTGTTGTTCAGTGTTTACATCGCGTTGGTTTACGAACACGTTCACCAACACTAGTTACACGTTCACTAACACTAGTTACACGTTCACTAACACTAGTTACACGTTCACTATCACTAGTTACACGTTCACTATCACTAGTTTATTTAGTGTTCTGTGACGAAGCTGCTTGTTGTTTGATCTGATGTTCTTCTGTGCGGTGCAGCCGGAGCGAGTTCAGGTGCCGGAGACACACAGACGGGCTTACAGAGATCTAGACCGTCCTCGCAGATCCCCGTCTCCCCGCTACAGACGGAGTCGCTCGCCCAGGAGGTTGGAGCTTAAACGCTGATTTTTACATTTTGTGTTGGTTCCCATTTGCTGGAGTAACATATTCTAAAACATATCTGTAATCTCAAAGTCACATTTAAAATTGGCCTTCCCCAAATGTCTGAAAACATTTAATATCAGTCTGCATTGACAATAAAAACTCAGAATGCAGACCATTGAGAAATGGAGGAGCATTAAAGGGTTAATTCATCAGATGAACTGATCCTGTAGGTTCATGTTCTGATATAAAGCTGTTAATCTGACACTGATTTAAAGATGAAGCTGTAATGATCGTTCAGACGGCTTCACCTCTGTGTCGTTGTTTAATTTCAGACGGAGCAGATCGCCGAAGCGACGCAGGTTGGTTCACCTGATTCATCTCATTACTGCACTTATAACTCACACAGCTGATCTCACACTGCATCAGTCTGTAGGTTATAACCGTGTGCTGCGTATCTGCTCCCGCAGTCCGTCACCCAGACGCGAGAGGGAGCGCGACCGAGAACGGGAGCGCGAGAGGGAGCGACACCGAAGTAAGAGTCCCCGCAGACATCGCAGCAGATCCAGAGAGAGGAGGCATCGCTCCAGATCTCCAGGTACAGCATTACTCACTCTTATTTTCATTATTATAATGATGTGAGTATAGTGACAGTATTTTTATGTTGTTTTGTTTAGTTATTCAGTCAGATGGTTTGATTGTTTTGTTCTAACTGCAGGTCATCACAGAAGCCATCGACATCGCAGCCACTCAAAATCACCAGAAATGTAAAATAGATTTCATCATCATCATTTATCTCCTTTTTAATGTTTAATAAATCCGCATTGTTAAATTTAAAACCTTTTTCTTATTTTTTGCAGCCAACGGTCAAAGAAGAGTCACAAGAGAAGTCGACGAGGGAACGAATGATGTTTTAAATAAGTTTTTAATGTTTCTTTTGTATTAGAAATGTAAAGCTGTTGATTTAAAGCTGAGCCACAGAGAGCAGTTCAGATGTGATTTTAATAAACTGTTCTCAGTGCTTCACTTCACTTCTGTCTGAGTTCACATCAAGCTCACTGCACATTCAGGATTCAGAGGAAACTCTATTTTCTCACTCTATTTTGATTTTGAAATGTGGAATAAAATGATTTGATTTGTTTGTTTCTGAGTGAGCTTCAAACCCTCAAGGAATCGCTTCTTTGCTACACTTCTACTACTGAATCGACTCTTTGACTCAAACCTGTCTGTAGTCGCTCCCTTTGTTTCAACTTTCCTTTAATGTTTACAAATTAAATAAGGGATTTAATCGCTGAAGCAGAACTCAGTGGGTGGATGAAAGCTTTAGGGGTGGTGTACCTGTGACGGTGGAAGCATGTGATGTTAGAACAGCAGTGTAAATTTTTTGGTGTAAGAATGAGACAATCGATGGAAATGATCCTCTGAACAGTGACCGCTCTGAAAAGCCTGGACCTGCAGTTTATCTAAATGTAAATGCAGCACCAAACTTTAAAATAAGGTGACCCCATCATAACCCAGACAAATAGGAGGATGTCCACATAGTTCTAGTCCTACAGGTTCTCACTCAGGGACTTTGCATCATGTTGAGATACACTTACTTTTAGTGGTTTTGGAACAAAGACCCGAGTGAAATAATTATGGTGGAAGAATATCTTCTACTTAAATTAAGATGAATTTATTATGGGTTCTATATGAAAGAAATAGACATAAATTTTTTTAACTAACCTCAAACATGATTATTCCATCACTGAGACTAAGACTCATTATTAATCAAAAACGTCATTTTTAATAATTAGAATTTTCTCCCCGTGTCTGTGTGAGTTTCCTCCGGGTTCTCCGGTTTCCTCCCACAGTACAAAAACATGGATCAAGGTCAAAAGAATTCTCCAGATTCCTAAAAGAGGAAGATGATGAAGGAATGGACTTTAAAAAGCTGCTTAAACAGAATCAAAAGTTAAAACGATTCCCGAGTCGACTCCTACTCCACAATGCCTGTTATTGGAGCAGTGAATCGGTTCTTTAGCCTTTGACTCAGTGTGATATAAACACTGGGGTCTGATGAACACTGAACTGTAAGAGCTGTGCGGCTGGAAACATGGTGTTTATCTGCAGATAAAGCGCAGAAACAGTAAGAAAACCCCGAGCTGACATTAAACACCCGAGCTGTCTTTATGAGCTTTATTAGAGCAGCCTGTGCTAACGGGAGGTAGCCGCTTAGCATTAGCTCAGTGCTGAGGTAACGGACCAACGACTTTACAAATAACACTTTATTTCAATGTTATTCATGTTTATTAAAAGACTCAAAGCTTTAGCTATTTTTATGTTAATCAAACACATTTAAGTGAAATGCTAATGTGTTATTTTGGGTTCCTCTGATCTGTACGGTGTTTTCATATCTGAGGTAAATTAAATCTATAAATAAATCTTTAACACTAATCTGAATAAATGCACCAGAGCAAATAAACCACTGTCGTGTATTAATGTGGGTTCTTACATCGTTACAGACGTTTAATTATAATCAAAGTAAAGCCTTAATCAGTAAATGTAAACATTATTCTTCTGATTATTGTATTATTTACAGCTGACAAACTAATGTCTTGTAATTCTCTCTTTGGATGTGTCTTTGTGTACGTCTGTTTTTTTCTTTTTTGTTTCTTTGGATGTGTCTTTGTGTACGTCTGTTCTTTTTTTTTATTTGGATGTGTCTTTGTGTACGTCTGTTCTTTTTGTGTCTGGTTTCAGGAACCTGCTGGACTCAGTGGGTTCGCTGCTGATGGATTCCTGGACCCCAAACCCTCGAGCAAAACCCTTTATCCCGCGTCAGCAGCGCAGTCTGTACCTCACCTGGAAGTACAAGCTCTTTAATAAAAGGTCACTGCGCCGAATGTGTCAGGTAAGAAACTCAGAGAGGACGCTGTTATTCCTGATTAACTTCAGAGCTTCAGGTTAATGTTTCTAAGAGCAGTCCCTCATAAAGCTGTTTCATTATTATACTTCAGGTGCATTGGCATTCAGAGCACAGGGTTCAGATATGATGCTGCGAGTGTTAGGGGCCTTACTCAAGGGCCCACGTCAACAATTTCGTGACCTTTGTGATCTCCAGTCTTTAGATGAATCACTGTGTGTGAGTGAGTGTGTGCCCAGCGAGGGATTGGCGCCCTGTCCTGGGTCTATCTCCCCAGCATCCGAAACGTACTCTCCTGGATGGGCATGGGGAACCCCCCCGCGAGCCTAATAGAGGATAAAGCGGGAGATAATGAATGAATGAATATTATAGATACACTATACAAGATCTTTCAGTCAGTTCCAGGTGATCTCTGAGGAGAACTTCCAACTGGAATGTTATATGAGAACTAATCGCTAATAAATTCAGCAATTCCTACATTGAACTTCTAATCATGTCCTTCTCCTTTATGTCTGATACAGCATGATCAAAGTAAAATCCCTCTTTTGCATTTTATTATTCTTGTGTATGTAATTATAATGTCCACATGTTTGATTTGTCACAGTTTTAAGCCGAATGCAGTAGTCAGGGTATGGGTGTATGCTGGCTGCGGTCTGAAACCTCCCCTCTTTAATGTTAATGTTGGATCCTAATTTGACTTGATGTTTTTAAACTTTAATTCTGTTTAGAATCAGACTTACATCTGTAAATCACAAAGATTAAAATTGTAATCGTGTAAATATAAATTTTTTTATTTAGATGATGGTTTGCCCAACATGGAGACGGTCCGGAAACCAGCCAGTGGGCGCAAGGTGTTGGACATCGAGGTGTATTCCAGTCGCTCCAAAGTCTATGTGGCAGTGGATGGTACCACCGTGAGTCACACTCAGTACCTTCAAAAGAAAACACCGGTGCATTCTAATTCATATCCTGTTTTTCAAAGTATCTGTTGTTATTATAAGTGTTTGATTAGATGGTGAAGGTCTGTACATCAGGAGATCAGTGACAATTAAATGAGCAAACACTGCACCCTAGTGATTAATCTGAGTGTTTCCAAAGCTCTGTAGACTGATCAATATTCATTAATATTCAAACGAAATAAATTCAGTTCAACTGATGTAATGTTGATGAGTAATAATGTCTTTATTAAAGCAGAGCACCACAGACAGAACCTGCTGCATATGTAAAACTGAAAAGTATTGATGTTCTGTAAACCATGTGTGTGTGTGTTTCAGGTGTTAGAGGATGAGATGCGGGAGCAGGGGAGGGGTGTACACGTCATAGTGTTAAATCAGGCCACTGTGAGTAGCTCTTATTAATATAAACACTATACTGTGGTCTTGTTTGATGGCTACCAGTCAGAGAGTTGAGCCACTGATTACAGTGTTAGATTTTTATATGGATTCTGCAGAAGGAGGTCATGTTGTGTTTCATGGTGTACAGGGTCACGTGATGGCAAAGAGAGTGTTTGACACTTACTCTCCACATGAGGATGAAGCTATGATCCTCTTTCTCAACATGGTGACTCGTGGTAGAGTTCTTATCTTCACCATCAAGGTTAGTGTTTGCTAAATGAAACTTTATTAATGTTTATTATTGTTAATATTATTAATGTATTTATGTTCTGTATCCAGGATGAGGGAACCTTCCACCTGAAGGATGCTGCTAGGAACCTTTTGAAGGGGCTGGGCAGTCAGGTCGCTTCCACTCTGAGCTGGAGAG
Source organism: Corydoras sp. C115 (assembly GCA_019802505.1). Lineage (NCBI taxonomy): Eukaryota > Metazoa > Chordata > Actinopteri > Siluriformes > Callichthyidae > Corydoras > Corydoras sp. C115. The sequence continues at coordinate 769,157 of JAFMOC010000099.1, read as the reverse complement.
ACATGTGGACCCTGGTTGTAAAAAAAGGAGGCAAGAAGCAGAATGTTGTCTTTTGTGATGAAGGTTTTGAGTGAAACAGAACTGTATGAAACATGTATTCCTCAGTAGGGTTCCAGGTTCTCCTGTGTTCAGTTACTACAGTTTTGTAAGACAGTACAGTCAGGTTTCAGACCTTTTCAGAGTTGGGTTTAAGTTCTGGTAATGTTTTTGTGGTGGACTCACATTTGGACCTGTTACTGTTCTCAGGTCAGGTGTATGGTGAGAAGCACTCCAAATCTCCTGCTCTGTCCACGTGGGGAGATCCTGTTCTGCTGAAAACGGAGGTGCAGCTCACTGCAGCTGAAGGTAGTCACCAAACCCAACACCTAAAATAAAGTTAGACTCAATAACACCTGATGATTCAGAATTCTTCCTCCAGAGAAAGACGTTCCTCAGTTCTGTACAGTTTGTAACTAAAAACAGTATTTATTTTGAATAAATAAAGTGTCAGAGTGCCAGATCGCCTGATCTGAAAAAAAGCTATTTATTAAGTGCAATACTAATGAAGCAGTGTGAAGGATAGGATGCTGCTGTTGTCGGTGTCGGTGTTGAGTGCAGTATGTGAGTGAGGTGTTGGTGCTGTGTATAGAGGCAGAGTGTCACTGGGCAGATACAGAACTGAACAGGAGGAGGAAGCTCTTCTGCAGTAAGGTGGAGGGATATGGCAGCATCTGCAGCTGTAAAGATCCTGCACCCATCGAGTTCAACCCAGAACCTGTAAGTGACACACAGTGAGTCTGTATAAAATAAACTAATGTTCTCCAAATCCGGAACACAACAGATGAATGACAAATCAACACAGAAACGAGTATGAGAACTCTCTCTTTAGCAGAATGTACACCTTCATCGTGTGTTCTTGATCGTGCTACAGTGTGTTTTGATTAGTCTGATTAAACTACTGAGACATTTTCTTTCTAAATGAATCAGGTCTATTTTTTTTTTAGCTTCCCAACAATAACGTCTACAATGTCCCAGTTGCTGTCATAGCTGGAAACAGACCCAATTACCTGTACAGGTGAGCTGAGGTTGGGGCTGAGGCGGTGTTCTGCATGTACCACAGTACAGGTGACTCCGTGTTTGTGTATCTTTGTAGAATGCTGCGTTCTCTTCTCTCCTCTCATGGTGTGAACCCCCAGATGATCATCGTCTTTATTGATGGATATTACGAGGTAGAGGATGCAGCTGCTTTTGATAAAATCCTGAAGAGGCAACATTTCTATTCTTTCCGGTTCTCTGTGTGTTTGTAGGAACCTATGGACGTGGTGGAGCTGTTTGGTCTGAAAGGAGTTCAGCACACACCCATCAGCATTAAAAACGCCCGCGTGTCCCAGGTGTCCTCTCACACTGTTTACCTCCTGATTAATGAGCTTTCCTGGTGATTACATCCAGATGTGATCAATATCACAAAACGGCACAGTTTGTAGGTGATGAAATAACCAGTAAATCTAAAGTAACCTGAATCAGTCCTGTGCCCCCCCCCACACACACACACCCAGCGGTTTATTCATTCATGGTTTTAAATGTAGAAGCAAAACATTGTTCTATATTAAAGACAAAGCTTGTTAATGAGATTTATTTTGTTTTTGTAGCATTATAAAGCCAGTCTGACTGCAACATTCAACCTGCATCCTGTAAGTAAATAAAGCTCCTCTGTACACCTCCTCCATGTAATGTAAGGACACTCAGACTGCCGAGACCCGATCCTCTCTCCTGTTTGCTCTTCCTCTACATGTCACTCATCTTTTTCCACTGTACGTTACTGTATGTATTAGATCTGTTACTAACTGAACTATCATCAGTGTCTGTGGATCATTTATTAAATATTTCACTCAATCAAAACATCAAAGAGGAAGAGTTTTAATATGGTTTCTGACTCAAGTTTTATAATTTAGGATGCAAACTTTGCCATCGTGCTGGAGGAGGATCTGGATATCTCTATTGATTTCTACAGGTCAGTATGTATTGTGAACCACTAGAGGGCGTGAGAACGTTTCTCAGTATTAACTGTTATGGATGTACAATATTTATACCAGGTATGAACCTGGCTTAGGTGTTCAGGTGACTCTCTGAAGCTTTGGATAAAAGCATCAGCTGAATGATTAAATCTTTGTTTTGTTTGTGGCATCATTTTGCTTTTTTTTTGCATTTAGTATTGAACTCTATTAATGTAATGTTTGTTGTGTGAAACCCACCTCATTATTACACACCTGTGACAGACATTCAGGTTAATATCAGACATTAACAATAACGTGGAGAACATACTAAACTCATTGAAATAGCAAAGGGACCATGTGGCGGTCTGTGAGTGTTAATGTTTCAGAGACAGGGCTTTAACTCACTTCATTCTTTTAGTTTTCTCAGTCAGACGATACATTTACTAAATGAAGATGAGAGTCTGTACTGCATCTCCTCCTGGAACGATCAGGTGAGTGCAGCAGTGATGATGAAGAAACAATACAATCAGGATTATAACTGACACCAGTACACTGAGTACTTGTGTTCTGTTGGTGATGAATGAATGTAGGGCTATGAGCACACAGCGGAGGATCCTTCTCTCCTGTACCGGGTGGAGAGCATGCCTGGACTGGGCTGGGTTCTCAAAAAGAGCCTGTACAAAGATGAACTGGAACCCAAGTGGCCCACACCAGAGAAGGTTGGAACACTGGGTTAGTGTGTTAAACCCTGCAGTGCTGCTTTTACATGCTCGTAATGTTCCTCTGTGTGTGTGTGTGTGTGTGTGTGTGTGTGTTAGCTGTGGGACTGGGACATGTGGATGCGAATGCCTGAGCAGAGGAAGGGGAGAGAGTGCATCATTCCTGATGTCTCTCGCTCTTATCATTTCGGCATCGTCGGCCTCAACATGAACGGTTACTTTCACGTGAGTCTGAATGCTCACATTCACACAGCTGTTCACATATAAAACCTACAGAGAGAGAACATGCAAACTCTACACACTCAGAACAAGAGCATTGCACCTAATTAATAGTCATGTGATCCAGCATAATGATGTCACAGTATATGAGCATTTACATGTAATGTATAGATGCTGCTGCTGCAACGTGTGAGGTGGGGTCGGGGGGGGGGGGGTAATATTGGGTTTATATGGATTTGTATTGTTGGTTCTTCAGGTTCTAATCCTGTGTTTGTTGTGCAGGAGGTTTACTTTAAGAAGCACAAGTTTAACACTGTACCAAATGTTCAGCTTAAAAACATTAACAGGTAAGGAAAACAAAAAGATCTTCAGAGGCGCGAACACATGTGTGTAATGATGTTTAATGAAATAAGGTGACCATAAGAGTTAATGTTCAGCTGTATTACATAAAATTCAAATATCATTCTTCTTTAATATTCCTCCCATACAGTTTGAAAAAAGAAGCGTACGAGGCTGAAATCCAGAAACTGTTACGGTAAGTTCATCTCTCTCTCTACTGCAAAATATAACACACCACATGATGCATGAATCTGTTCATTACAGTCATTCATTGTAATATAGTCTGTGTGTGTGTGTGTGTGTAGTGAGGCAGAGGTTTTGGACCATAGTAAGAATGCATGTGAGGATTCCTTCATCCCAGATACTGAAGGAAAAACCTACATCATGTTTATAAAGATGGAGCAGGAGACGGACACCAGCACCTGGACTGAACTGGCAAAGGTTTGATCAGAACAGAACATTTATCAGTTAATGATCTTTGATTTGTGATATGAATAATGAATGACATTAGATTGTAATTGATTTTATTGTTCTTGTTGTATGACTGGTCCTGGAGCTGGCGTGGTGCTCAGCCTGGGGTCAGTGATGCAGCGGGTGGGTGGAGCAGGATTAATGGCTGCTGATGTTTTCTCCGTAGTGTCTGCATGTGTGGGACCTGGATGTTCGAGGTTATCACAGAGGTTTATGGAGGCTCTTCAGAAAGAAGAACCATGTCCTCGTCGTTGCTGTCCCGATCTCACCGTACTCGTAAGTTTAAAACCCCTTTACTCTGTATCTCTGCAGGGTCAGTGGAGGTGATGGTGGTTGTTCAGAGCTATATGCTGTTCGTACAGGTTCTAAATGACTCTTTACTGAGTCGTCTGTAACGATTCATCAGCTTAGCTGTGTCTTTATGTTTGTGTTTGATGTAAATCTTCAAAAACCCAGATCCTCCCAGAACACTTCATAATGAAACGCCCTCCTTATCTCACCCAGTGTAAGAAAACCTGCCCATGTGACCCCTGTTCACCTGGAGCCTCCACCCAAAGAGGAGGGTGCCCCTGTGGAGCAGATGTAAAGCAGCAGATGAGGGTCTCTCTAATACCAGACCTGGGTTTGTTGAAGTTTGGGACCTCAGGATGAAAAGCTGCCATCACTCCTGCAGCTGGTGCTTCTGCCCCAGGGGGTCTGCTCAGTGCCACCGGGTGGCGTGTTGGTTATGATAATGAGGTAAAGTGAGGAGGTGAGTACGAACTGTACCTGTGGTGATGCAGAGAACGTTTCACCTCCTCCATGAGGACAGGAGGTCACATGACCCTGATCCATGGTGTTCCAACTGGAGTGGTTCACTCTAACACTACTGAGTTTGGTTTTATTTAAATCTATTTATTTCATCAGAACCACTTTTCATTCTTTGTGTTATGTTCTCCTTTTTATGAAGATCAGATTAAAGTTAGTTCAATAGACTTGTGTAGTTAAATCTGAACAGCCTCAGCAGACTTTACACCCCATTAGAGATTTGGGAATGCCTGGTGCTCCTGGCCCTGCTGCCCTCGAGAAGGCTGGCCTCTCATGTTCTGAACGTGTTTATTGAAGCGTTCCGCTGCTGGAGTGAACCACATGAGCATTTTCTGAATGATTCCCTTTTCTGCAAACCTGTACTGAACAGCTGGAGGGTCTCCTCATCAGGTTTAAAGTTCTTCAGTATTTACAAAGGGGTTCAAACCAAACAGAATGGAGAACCTGCGTAAATAAAGCACATGATCTTCACTCTGTGCACCAGTGTTAGGACACACCTCGTTTTCATGTGTTTACTCAGCCGTGGGTTATGGACATGTCTCTGCTTTTAGCTTTGTGGGGACAGTTTAACTGATCCACACAGAGTCCTGACCTCAGCACCATGCAACAGCTTTGGGATGAATTGGTACTGAGATTGTGAACCATGTGCTCTGATCCTGACCTCACAGAGGCTGATCTGGATGAATGAGCAGATACACTCCAAAATGTGTGAAAACTCACAGTACATCTGAATCTTTTAGACGTTTTATAAATAAAGTCATGTCTGGTATGAGTTTGATTTGCTTATTGTGACTTTATTAATGATGCCTACATTTAATTTAGTTCTTCATACTGTATTTAAACTACAGTGCTGATCTTTTGTTGGATTTGCAAATGTGGAAACACGTCATTAACGTATCAAACATCTCACACACATTTCCTGTGTTTGTCCCCTCCTCTGTCTTTCTTATGTAAGTCCTTATGAATGTCATGTTCCAGTTGTACTTAGTGGTTCTCTGTAACGTAAAGCATCTAAACAGTGAGAGATCCTCCACCTTACTGAATTTTGGTTGTACAGTGATCAGACCTAATGAGGTGATGGGTCTGTGATAAAGTTCCCAATAAGTGATTGATGTTTTGAAGATCCACCGTGATCCTGGGTCGGTGGTGCTCCCGTCCTGCTCTGTCCTTAACCTCTGAACTTTTCAGATTGGATCAGAGTTGGTGCTGGACTCTGATTGGTGGTGGTTGTTATATAAGCATGTTCTCTCGTGGTTGTGGTTGGTAGCTGATCTTATGGATGTGTCCTGCACCACAAATGAACCTCATGTCCATGTGGTCAGTAAAATCTAATCAAATGGCTTCCTGTTTGGTTTGGAATGGAAATGCAGTGTGAACTGAGGCTGAGTGCTTCATCTGATCGTCATGATGAAATGGATCCCACATTTTAATGTTCCACTCACATCCACGGTCCATCACACAGATAATGCTGATCATCCACCCCGTGATGTGAAGTTCAGTTTGGACCTGATCAGAACGTTGTTCTTTTATAAAGGGTTCAGTCAGAAACACCCCAGCTCTTAATGACACTGAACTTTCTGATGTCATAACATTTATTTAGATTTGAAGATAAAGTGCACAGTGTTAAAATAAAGTCCTTTAGGTAAAGTTTTTACATTTATACTTACTGTTCTATATGTTTACTTTATATACTATATATGACCCAAAGCATGTGCACACCCCGTTCATGTTCCAGCAGAGGTTCCTTAGGTGGTTGATCTCAGTCATTTGGTGAAGGGTTAAGATTAGTTAATGTGAAATCATGATCACTCTATTAAACTCTGGTGTAAACCAGAACTTTAAACTCATTTACTAATGACGTCCTGAACCAGCTGTGTTCACCGTTCTTAACCTCCTCAGAACCTCTCTTTTGGGCCCTTCCCCAAAATGTTCTCTTGAAGTCCTATTGTTCTTTACACAGTTGAAGGTGTCGTGTCCACATACTTTTGGCCACGTGTTGTTTTCACACAGCGGAGCGTTTCATGCGCTGTCTTTGTCAAGATCCAAGAAAAGGTATAAGGACAGAAACATGGCCGCCATCTGAAAAAGACAAACATTGTTACATTATTGAATTTGAGATGAGATCATGTGACTTTCTGATCCAATCACATGAATCCAGGTCAGAGTTAGTATAGATTACTTTAAACATCACTTCCTGTAAACGTTCTGCAGTAGGTTTTGGTTCTGAGCGTGTTCTTCAGTCGTGATGGAGTTGAGGACTCCTCCATTAGGAGAGGAGCTGGTTGGTGTGAAAGCGGTGAGGAACCGGAGCGTGTGGGTTCTAGATTTACCTCCAGTCCACCGACTCCTGCAGCTATCGCTCCAATGAAATAGGAGTTGGTCTGAAGAGTCCGAGTCAGCAAACCGTAACAGCCCTGCGAGAGACATCAGAGTCTGAGTGTCCTGCTCATCAGATCCTCATTCATCGCCTGCTGGAACCTCCAGAACGTCACACACCCGTGAGGGATGGAAGCACCCTCACCCAACAGTCATGATGGAACAGAACAGGGCCTTCCCCAAACTGTTTCCACAGCTATCGATCTGAAGGTTGGGGGTTCAAATCCCAGGTCCACTGAAGTTACCAATGTGGGTCCCCAAAGTGTTGAAAGCTCAATGTGATGGTCCGATCTGATGTCTGATCATGGTCACATTAGACCCATGTTCAGACCCATGTGGCCACCTTTTATGGGTTACTCTAACCTTACAAACCAGGTGACTGAGTAAACTGACTGGAGAGGGTCTTCCCTAAAGTGTTTAATGTTGGTCTTTACTGAAGTGCTGTTTGTGTGAGGGTGTTGAGGTGTGGTACCTGTATGGTGTTGTTGCGTGCGGTTCTCAGGTCACACAGCAGCTCGGGGTCGGTGCAGCAGGTCGGGGGGTAAAAGCCGGCGTTGCTGGCGCGGTAGGAGGAGTTGGTGAAGTCGGTGTAGTTGTTAAATCCACAGCACTGCAGCTACGGGGCGACACAGCGGGACATGCGGGTTACAAAGCGCCGGACGTGTTAATGTGGCGGTCAGTCGCCGTTACACGCTCACTATCGACCCCTCGACATCCAGCAGGCTCCTCATCCCACGTTCCCTCAGGCTGCGTCCTCAACCAGCACATTTCACATTCATCTGCAGCCCTATTACACAGCGCCGAGTCCGGACGCCGCCGTGCACCACCAACCACGACAAAGTTAAACCTGACACACTCCAACAACGCTTCCTGGAACTGTTAAACAAAGTCCCTTCTTTAATGTGCAGGATTTAGGACCATGGTTCCACATGGCAACACTGCTGAAATCTGAAAAACAGGTTCTCAGGGGGAACCTTTCCAGTGGGTAGTTCCTCTTAATGAGAACTGTTTAGCCTGAACGTGTCTCCTGGCCTGAGGGGGAGGCTCTTCCCCAAACTGTTGATATCAAGCTAGACTCTGATGCATTCGTACAGTATTCTGCTCGGGTTCTCATACTTAGTCCATTGTAGTTCCTTTGTGTCCTGTAGAGGGAGACAGAGGCAGTTTGGACCGGTTTGTTTGGAGTTTCAGAGCAGTGACCGATGCTGTGTGACCACACCGGTACTCTCGGTTCTCTGCCCGCTGTTCTGCAGCCCTGGTTCTGATACTTGGTGTAAATGGCGTGGGGTCAGTTCCCCGTGTGTTCACCTTCAGGTTCTGACCGGTCTCTGATCAGTAGAGTGAGGGAGGTGTGGATCACGTACCTTGATCATGGTGGTGTTCCACAGTTGTGTGATGTGAGGGTCCCTCCCATACTGCAGCTGTAGGACCGGTCGACCCCGGAGCTGTAGAGTGTTCTCCAGCTGAAGAACCACAAATCAACCACCATCATTACTCTGAACATCAGCTGCTACCACAAACCAGTGCTAAAGAGGACTCGAGATGAATTAATCTGACATACAACGATGCAAATAATCTGAATCCTATTGTATCAATGGTATTGATGGTATTGATTGTATGGATTGTATTGATGGTATTGATGGTATGGATGGTATGGATGGTATTGATGGTATTGATGGTATGGATTGTATTGATTGTATTGATTGTATTGATTGTATGGATTGTATTGATTGTATTGATGGTATGGATGGTATTGATGGTATGGATGGTATTGATTGTATGGATTGTATTGATTGTATTGATGGTATGGATGGTATTGATGGTATGGATGGTATGGATGGTATGGATGGTATTGATTGTATTGATTGTATTGATTGTATTGATGGTATTGATGGTATTGATTGTATTGATTGTATTGATGGTATTGATGGTATTGATTGTATTGATTGTATTGATGGTATGGATGGTATTGATGGTATTGATTGTATTGATGGTATGGATGGTATTGATGGTATGGATGGTGTTGTATTGACTGTAGTCCCTCGTTCTGATTTCACAGTGCAGTGTTGTGAGTGTTTGGGGTGAGATCATACATGTGGGGGGGGGTGGGGGGTGGGGGGGAAGGGTAAATGCCTGAAGGGGACGTGCAGACAAGCAGCTATTAAAAGCCCCTCCTTGTCCTGGTGAAGTGGGGGGGGGGGGGCAGAGCAGAGAGGTTATTATGCAGCATCTAAACTAATCCATCAGAGACACAACGGCAGGACAAAGAGGCGCACGGCGAGGCGGAGCACAGTCACCGCTGCACCGGTCAGACCTGCTCGCCCACGCCGTCTGACCCGTCTGAACACGGAAACGTGAGCGCTCATCCTCTGAGCTGCTGCTGCTCTGAGGTCCTGATCCTCATGAGGAGACGTTGTTACGACGCCCCCTGTGTTTATCTCCGTCAGCGCGTGGATATTAAAACCACTCCCACTGACGCCGCAATGAAAACACGGACACGCGCGGAGGGGATGGAGATGAATAGAACATTAAACCAGTGAGTGTGTGTGTGAGTGTGTGTGTGTGTGTGTGTGTGTGTGTGTGTGTGTGTGTGTGTGTGAGTCTAATGTCCCACCCCTCACACGTCCATAATTCAAACCCCTGTCCTATAAACTGATCTGAGGTCTGCTGCAGGAGGAGATGAAATTAATATGTAAATACACTTTCCACACGCTGCTCTGATGCCGTCACCATGACGACGGACGGACATCATCACTAAGGTTTATTTAGTTTATAATAATAATTCATGATCAGATCAAATGATTCTAACAAACCGTTTAAACTGCATGCCGTTTGTAGTTCTACAGTTTCATTCTGTAGTCCTTCTGTAGACTCTACATACAGTTTGTTTCCTTTGGTATGTTCTCTAATGATCAGGACTCTCAGAGCAGGTGTTATTCAGGTGGTGGATGATCCTCAGTTCTGCAGTGAGACTGTTATGGTGGTGCAGGTGTGTTAGTGGATCAGACACAGCAGTGCTGCTGGAGTTTAATCCCTGTATCCACCCACTGTACACACTGTTACACACCTCACACCTCCACCTCTCACCTCCACCTCTCACCTCCACCTCACACCTCACACCTCCACCTCACACCTCCACCTCTCACCTCCACCTCACACCTCACACCTCCACCTCACACCTCCACCTCACACCTCCACCTCTCACCTCCACCTCTCACCTCCACCTCACACCTCCACCTCACACCTCCACCTCTCACCTCCACCTCACACCTCCACCTCTCACCTCTCACCTCCACCTCACACCTCCACCTCACACCTCACACCTCACACCTCTCACCTCCACCTCTCACCTCCACCTCACACCTCCACCTCACACCTCCACCTCTCACCTCCACCTCTCACCTCCACCTCTCACCTCCACCTCACACCTCCACCTCTCACCTCTCACCTCCACCTCACACCTCTCACCTCTCACCTCACACCTCACACCTCCACCTCTCACCTCCACCTCACACCTCACACCTCCACCTCTCACCTCCACCTCACACCTCCACCTCCACCTCACACCTCCACCTCACACCTCTCACCTCTCACCTCTCACCTCACACCTCACACCTCCACCTCTCACCTCCACCTCACACCTCACACCTCCACCTCTCACCTCCACCTCACACCTCCACCTCCACCTCACACCTCCACCTCACACCTCACACCTCTCACCTCTCACCTCCACCTCACACCTCCACCTCACACCTCCACCTCTCACCTCCACCTCACACCTCTCACCTCTCACCTCCACCTCACACCTCTCACCTCTCACCTCTCACCTCACACCTCACACCTCTCACCTCCACCTCACACCTCACACCTCCACCTCTCACCTCCACCTCACACCTCCACCTCTCACCTCACACCTCACACCTCCACCTCACACCTCACACCTCTCACCTCACACCTCACACCTTACACCTCCACCTCACACCTCTCACCTCCACCTCACACCTCACACCTCCACCTCACACCTCACACCTCACACCTCCACCTCTCACCTCCACCTCTCACCTCACACCTCACACCTCCACCTTCTGAAGTTTAACAGGAACTGTATGTTTTAACAAAATATAAAACCTTATTCTAAATAAAATGAATAAAATGTTAAATGAAGGTAATAACAGTTCAGAGAGGTTCTGTTATTGTATAAATAGTACATATGTAATGATGGGGGGGGGGGGTTGGAGCTGAGCCGTATCTCCATCTGCATAATGTGACTTATCAGAAGATTTTACCAAAAAGATTCTCATTTATCTGCGTTATTAAACTGAATAATTCTGTGAGGCGACTCTGTCAGAGTGAGGCGCTGTTCTGAATGGCTGCAGCGTTACATGTAAATAAGCTGATTTGCATATAAATGCTGGAACTCCGACTCTAAAAGCAGAAGAACGGTGGAGCTGTAGAGAGGGCCACGCCGATCCGTCATTAAAACACGGCGTGAAATGGAGCGGCTGTGGATTTAATATGATAAGAAAAAGAGGGGTGGAGGGACGAGGAGGAGACGAGGAGGAGACGAGGAGGAGACGAGGAGGCCAAGGGGTCAGTGCAGAACTTACTAATGAAGAAAGGGCCATAATGAAGACGGCGATCGTCAGCGATGAGATGAAAACGATCAGGATGATGGAGAAGAACTAAAAACAAACAGAACATTTAAGATGCAGCTCCTCTAACATCATACTGAGACCCCCACCTGCACCCCCACCCCCCCACCCCTCCACCCCTCTGATTCAGTAGTGTTAATGGTGTCTAACTCTGGGTCACGTGACGTGTGATTACCGTGAGCAGGAGGCACTTGCTCTCTTTTTTGGCTCCACAAAAACCCAGCAGTCCCAGCAGGATCATCAGCAGTCCCACAGCAATGAAGAACTGATCCACCGCGATGGAGTAGACCGAGCTGACGGAGAACGCCGCCAAAATGTTAAGAATGGTGGCTCCGCCCTGCCGGGTCATCCAAATACCCAACGCCAAGAGACCCGAACCTGCCATCTGCACGTCAGCATAATGATGTCATCATGATGTTCAACCATCGTTACAGCAACATACTGACATTTCCTGTTCTAAAGGAAGTTGACGTCCTCTCTGCACTGTGACATCATTAATCACTCACAGTGAGAACATACCAATCTCCACATTCTCATCCCCTGCTCCTCGTTCAGTTCTGTAATGTGAACTAGATCACAGGGTACCAGATCAAACAGGAAGAGCTGGGAACCCTGAGATCAAAGCTGGAGTCTTATCTTCAGCGGTTTGGAGGAACCGGTGGTGGAGGTGGTGGAGGTGGAGGTGGAGGAACCGACTCCAGGCTTGATGTTTGCTTTTCTGAGAGATTTCCCTTTGTGGGCTTCACCGCAGCTTTGATGATGTCATGCTTAAAGGAGATCGGGTTCTTTAATGTTCTAACTCTATGATCAATCAAAGTAAGAGGTACACACTTAACAGGAATGCTGACTAAGCATTCATTTACATGGTTCCAGTTTTGGTTCCTGTAAACGGTGCCGCCGTCGGTCAGGTGATCAATCTGAATTTGGGGAAGGCCGTCGTTCTCTCGTCAGGACTGGACCGTGGTCTGTCTATTTGCAGGAGTTCTGTCTTTAAAGGGAACTTGAATTAAAGTCTGGATTAAATCCCAGACCCCCCCCCCGACCCCAGGGTGTTCTACCGTCTGACCTAATGGCTCCTGACATGTCCAGAGTTCTAGGTGGACGTGGAGTCCTGAACCCTGGAGCTGCGACTGTCAGCGGATGAAAAAGAAATGAGATGTAAATGAGCTGACCCCCCCCCCCCCCTGAGAGAAGCTGAAGTGGAACCTTCATCAGTAAACAGAACGCTGAGATCAAAGCTTCAGCCGCGGGTTTGTTCTCCTGAAGCGAGCGCTGAGTCGGGTTTCAGCCCCGCCGGCCGCTTCAGCTCCGGTTCTGTAATCCAGAGTGGTTTTAACGTCCTCTCCGTCTAACGTGTCCCCGAGCCAACCGCGCAGAGACTCTGCTTTTAATGATCAGACCCCGTAAACGTTCCGCTGCTATTAATATCACATCAAAGGAACTCGCAGCTTCATTCATTCTGTTTTTAATGTGGATCTGTGAGACCAACTTAATTAGAACCAGCTCCCGTCGTAGCCTACAGGACCACCAACACCCCCTCCCACCACCACCACCACCTGTCATTTACTAATCACTCTCATCTTATTAATTATTCATTAAACTGAAAGTTCCTCAGTACACACCATCAGTTCTGCAATAAGAACCATTCAGAGAACCTTCAGAACGATTCCAATCAGAACCCTCCAGAGTGAGAGGACAATAGAGATGTAAATCAGGACCTGATCGCTTCACAAGGAGAAGGTTTGTAATGAAACGGAATGAAGATCTGAAGCACACATTGATGATGAGGTTCTCACGCCGTGATGCTCCTCTGAAGTCCTCAGACGTTCTGCTCAGATGAGGACACGCTGCCTCGTTATCGTTCTGCTCTTTAGGTGGTTGATCTGAAGTCGTCAGACGTTCTGCTCAGATGAGAACACGCTGCCTCGTTATCGTTCTGCTCTTTAGGTGGTTGATCTGAAGTCCTCAGACGTTCTGTTCAGATGAGAACACGCTGCCTCGTTATCGTTCTGCTCTTTAGGTGGTTGATCTGAAGGTTTGGTTACTGTGAGACTCACTCAAAGCTTACGCGTTGTCATCGTCGTGATTGATCTGTGTGATTTTAAATCTTCAGACCCCCCCCCCCCCCGACCCCCCTGCGGTTCTACAGAAAGAGAACACACACACACACACACACACACTTACCAAAATGAGCAGGTTGAACAGAAGCATCATTCCTGTGAGGAACGTGAAGGAACCCATGTTCAGCCGTAGAGAGGAGATCAGGTGACGTGCAGACGGAGCTTCACAGAACGAATGTAAGATTCTCACCGTCAGCTGCGAGAGCCGTGAGAGTGCACGCTCAGGTGAGGTGGGCGTGGTCTCACTCAGGTGAGCATGGTGGTCGGTGGCGTGTGGGTGGCGGCCGCGGGATTTCCGCTGCATCACACGAGAACGCCGCATTTACATCCACTGTACAGTCCTCCACATCAGACCTGAGGAAACGGGTGTCACAGAGGAGGCGCCACCTTGTGGCAGTGACAACCTATACACTTGTGGTACCGGGTCCAAAAGAGTTCCTGCAGCGTGGTGGAGTTCCAGCTCTGATGAAATGTTAAATGTAGACTGTCTGAAATGGACGGGGGGGGGGGGGTTCTGGGGGGTTCTGGTGCTGGTGCTGTTTCTGGTTCTGATGCTGATGCTGGCGCTGATGCTGGTTCTGGTGCTGGCGCTGATGCTGTTTCTGGTTCTGATGCTGATGCTGGTGCTGCTTCTGATGCTGGTTCTGGTTCTGATGCTGATGCTGGTTCTGGTTCTGATGCTGATGCTGGTGCTGGTGCTGGTTCTGATGCTGATGCTGGTTCTGATGCTGGTGCTGCTTCTGGTGCTGGTGCTGCTTCTGGTTCTGATGCTGATGCTGGTGCTGCTTCTGATGCTGGTGCTGGTTCTGATGCTGGTGCTGATGCTGGTGCTGGTGCTGGTTCTGATGCTGGTTCTGGTTCTGATGCTGGTGCTGGTTCTGATGCTGGTGCTGGTGCTGGTTCTGATGCTGGTGCTGGTTCTGATGCTGGTGCTGATGCTGGTTCTGGTTCTGATGCTGGTGCTGGTTCTGATGCTGGTGCTGGTGCTGGTTCTGATGCTGGTGCTGGTGCTGGTTCTGATGCTGGTTCTGGTTCTGATGCTGGTGCTGGTGCTGGTTTTGATGCTGGTTCTGATGCTGATGCTGGTGCTGGTTCTGATGCTGGTTCTGGTTCTGATGCTGTTTCTGGTTCTGATGCTGGTGCTGGTGCTGGTTCTGATGCTGGTGCTGGTTCTGATGCTGGTTCTGATGCTGGTGCTGGTGCTGGTTCTGATGCTGTTTCTGGTTCTGGTGCTGGTTCTGATGCTGGTGCTGTTTCTGATGCTGGTTCTGATGCTGGTTCTGATGCTGGTGCTGGTTCTGGTGCTGGTGCTGGTTCTGATGCTGGTGCTGGTTCTGATGCTGGTTCTGGTTCTGGTGCTGGTGCTGGTTCTGATGCTGTTTCTGGTTCTGATGCTGATGCTGGTTCTGGTTCTGGTGCTGGGTGAGGAGCTCTTTACCTCCTTTGTGTTCCTTCCCTCAGATCTCCTTTGTTCTTTTGTTCATGGCTCCTGAGATGTTTCTGTTCCTCTGTAGAGGGCAATGTTGCGACACTTTGTTGAAGCGGTGAGTGTGTGCGTGTGTGTGTGTGTGTGTGTGTGTGTGTGTGTGTGTGTGTGTGTGTGTTTCATGCTCTTACTGGAGCTGATTGATGCTCTGTCCTCCTCCTTTGTTCAGGTTCCTCTCTGAAAAAGCTCAGCACTAAACAAAGAGCTAATCAGATGAGATCAGCGTTCAGGTGGAGGAGGTGGATGCATGGAGCTGATGTTCTCCTGTAAAGACCATAAAGCGGATCATATAGAGACTGTAGGGTGTCATTACACACCCGCATGCTTCCACTTCCACTCATCCACTCCATCTCCATCGTTTGAGCCCACACCCCCCCACACACCCCCCCCCCACACCCCCGCCCTTTTGTTCTGATCAATCTCTTCTCTGTTGTAATGGCCTGTAATTGGCATGACTCCCGTCTCGGAGCCTCCAGCCCTGCAGGTGGAGCGTGCGGGTGGAGCGTGCGGGTGGAGCGTGCAGGTGGAGCGTGCGGGTGGAGCGTGCGGGTGGAGCGTGCGGGTGGAGCGTGCGGGTGGAGCGTGCGGGTGGAGCGTGCGGGTGGAACGTGCGGGTGGAGCGTGCAGGTGGAGTGTGTCTTGCTGGGTGCCACCGTGCTGAAGCCGTGAAGCCGCAGTCCTGTAATGGGGGGGTTATGAGTTATGACAATCTCAGCGACACCGTCATTAAACTTGCACTACTTCATCTTGCGGAGGCGGAGGTGGAGGCGGAGGTGGAGGCGGAGGCGGAGGCGGAGGCGCGGGCGGAGGCGGAGGTGGAGGCGGAGGCGCGGGCGGAGGTGGAGGTGGAGGTATCATCGGGCCGGGCGTGCCTGTAAACCACTTAATCATCATCATCATCATCATCATCATCATGCTTCCATCCAAAGCAATCATCACTTCCACATTCTTCATCGTCTTCAGAACAAGTCGCCGTGCGACCCGCAGAGCCGACTCGGACCCCGTGAGGCCCAGGGGCCCGTGAGGCCCAGGGGCCCGTGAACCCGAACCTCCTACAGCCTGATCCGCGTGATCCTAATGGATTAGAACCAAAGCAGAGCAACGGCGCCCCCTGGTTCACCTGTCAGACGAACAAAGAGCCTGTAAAGAGGGACGCAAATCCAAAGTTACGACGTCGTAAACGTGAAAGCACTTTTAAGCGCAGGCTCTAAATCGTCCTCACGGCCCGGCCCCCCGCGGCCCGGCCCCCCGCCCGCGGCCCGGCCCCCCGCGGCCCCGCGCCGCCTCATTATTTCACATTATCACAAGTCATAAAAGTATAGCCACCAGGCGGACCGAGCAGCACTCACCGCCGTTCAGGAACCCCGTAATGTGGGGTCCACGCTCAGGAGACATGTTTGTAAACAGGGGCCACGGAGCCGCGTGTCGGGCCCCCACACTCATTATACCCCAGAGAATCACACACACCCCCCCCCCCCCCGAGCGCCCCGCTCTCTGGATCTCCATTCATCACTCACACAAACAAACTGATCCTCATTCAGACCCAGACACCCCACACACTGCAGACACACCGCACCACCCCCCCAGACACCGCACACCCCCAGACACCGCACACCCCCCAGACACCGCACACCCCAAGACACCGCACACCCCCCAGACACCGCACACCCCCCAGACACCGCACACACACCCAGACACCGCACACCCCCCAGACACCGCACACCCCAAGACACCGCACACCCCCCAGACACCGCACACTCCCGAGACACCGCACAGCCCCAGAATTCAGGTGGTTCCTTCAGTCTCTGAATCCTGTGTTCTGAGGGACTCGGTGTGTCCTGTTTGTGGAACCGTTCTGGTTCTGGCGGTGGTGGAGCAGCTGTATGAACAGATGATGGAGTGAGGGTGATGTGGAGGAACATGACTGATCCTGAGTCAGGTCCTTTCCCCCAACATCAGTGTCTGACCTCCCTAATGATGATGACCAGGGATTCCCGCTCCCTCCCTCACACTCCTGTAGGAGGTCTTTTCAGGACGGTGTCCTCCTCAGACCGTGTGATGGTGGAAGGTGTCGGTGTCCCAATACGTTTGTCCTTGTGGTGGATCATTGTTTCTCATTGTGGAAGCATCCACCCACCGTGGCCTGTTGTGGAACGTGGGATGGATCTGCAGACGGGTGGAGGTGCCGTTCCGGAGCTTCTGAATGCGAATGCTAATGCGTGGAATGAAAAGCCTGCGAGCTCGCGACGCCGATTCAGCCGTTCCATTAAAGTCCAATAACCTGAAATAAGCATTTGCATACAAATACACCGCTGAGCCGCACCGACGCGGGCTAAAGAGGTGCCGCGGGGAGGGGGGCCGGGATAGGACACGGGGTGATTCTCAGGGGCAACGAGACGAGACATAAACGCATATTATTGCATTAAAATCTCCATTCGGTCCTCACTTCTCATTTCCCCCGTATGTTAGCTAATGATGTCAGAGCGACCGGGCGGAGGTGCAGGACCATCCCGTTAGTTCTACTTCCTCACACTAATGACACCTTAGAAACACAATTGCCCTGAGGGTAAGTGAAGCGGAGTATCTCCCCGTACCTCACCCCCCAGTAAATGGACTGCTGTGTGTGGGGGGGGGGTGCACTGCAAGCTTCTCCTGATCCACCACCTTCAGGAGCACCTCAATAAAGAGACGTACACAGAGAGGACCCGACTCTCACTCGCAGTTCTAATTCATCCCACTGTGTGTGTGTGTGTGTGTGTGTGTGTGTGATGAGGATACGGTGGGAGGAAGTTATTTCATTGGACCTGATTCAGTGTGATGTCATTAATGTACATGTTCTTTAATGATCAGCATTAATTAGGTTCATTAGCTCCTCTAAAAAATATTTAATTAGATTCATTAATCATCAGCTCTAATGTGTGTTCTATCCCGTCACCCAAACGGCTTTACCCCGTTATAAACACAAAGCAATTAATTAATCACATATTAATGAAGCTGGATTTTAATCAACAACAATAATAATAAATGATCTTTCTGTGATTCACTGTTATTTATTTATTAATCAGGACAGGGACAGGACATCGGTCCAGCGCGGGCTGGAGAACATGCAAACTCCACACGGAGGGCTCCTGCTTAACTGTCCAATCAGCTCCTTCAATGTTCTTTATCTGCGCTGATGTTAATCAGGTGATCTGGTTCTGTTGGTTCTGTTGGTGCTGTTGGTTCTGTTGGTTCCTGGTTCTTGGTTCTTGGTTAAGGACGTGTGTGCGGGTGCTGGTGATGGAGGTGTTCATGTAGTAAATGTTTTGGTGTTTGATGTTCAGGTGAGGTTCCTGATGTCTGGTTCCCACACACACACCACTGTACAAGCTACTGCACACGCCACCACACACACACCACTGCACACACCACTGCACACACCACTGCACACACCACTGTACAAGCTACTGCACACGCCACCACACACACACCGCTGCACACACCACTGCACACACCGCTGCACACACCGCTGCACACACCACTGCACACACCGCTGCACACACCACTGCACACACCACTGTACAAGCTACTGCACACGCCACCACACACACACCACTGCACACACCACTGCACACACCGCTGCACACACCGCTGCACACACTGCTGTACAAGCTACTGCACACGCCACCACACACACCACTGTACAAGCTACTGCACACGCCACCACACACACACCACTGCACACACCGCTGCACACACCGCTGCACACACCGCTGCACACACCGCTGCACACACCACTGCACACACCGCTGCACACACTGCTGCACACACTGCTGCACACACTGCTGCACACACCACTGCACACACCGCTGCACACACCACTGTACAAGCTACTGCACACGCCACCACACACACACCACTGCACACACCACTGCACACACCGCTGCACACACCGCTGCACACACCGCTGCACACACCACTGTACAAGCTACTGCACACGCCACCACACACACCACTGTACAAGCTACTGCACACGCCACCACACACACACCACTGCACACACCGCTGCACACACCGCTGCACACACCGCTGCACACACCGCTGCACACACCACTGCACACACCGCTGCACACACTGCTGCACACACTGCTGCACACACCACTGTACAAGCTACTGCACACGCCACCACACACACACCACACACACACCACTGCACACACTGCTGCACACACCGCTGCACACACCGCTGCACACACCGCTGCACACACTGCTGCACACACTGCTGCACACACCACTGCACACACCGCTGCACACACCACTGCACACACCACTGTACAAGCTACTGCACACGCCACCACACACACACCACACACACACCACACACACACCACTGCACACACTGCTGCACACACCGCTGCACACACCGCTGCACACACTGCTGCACACGCAGTGATCAGTGTGTTAAATGTCCCGTGTTGCTGTTTTCCTGATTGGCTCCGTGTTGGACTCACATGCCTCGTTCTGACTGCGTGTGGCGCTGTGCTGCACTGCGCTGATCTCAGAACGCGTGATGTGGGAGCCGAAGGACGGAGAACGTTTACCGCGTGAATGAACCCAGCACTGACCACACACACCCTCAGCCCTGAGAACGAGGCTGCACTGAACACACACACCTGCAGACATCTACTGATCAGCATTCTGATTCAACCCATGTGCACCAGACAGAACACTCACATCACACACACACACACACACAATGTTCATACACACATCATGTATGTACAGTGCACACCCATACCTACACACACACACACACACACACTCACACAGACACTAATTCTGTGTGGCACTAACACAATTCAGTTGAATTGAATTCTTTCTCCCACAATTTAGTTCCAAGCTTCTTTTAAATTACCACACACACACACTCACTCACTCACACACACACTCACTCACTCACTCACACACACACACACACACACACACACTCACTCACTCACTCACTCACACACACACACACACACACACGCAGTCTCATTCTGGCCCCAGGCCGGCCCGCGGTCTCTGTGTTTGATAAGTCAGTGTGAATTTAACAGAGAGATGGACTCTGACAGCGTTCCAGCACTGACCGCTTCCAATCACTATCATCTCAAATTAAAATTTAATCTGAGCTCGCACGGACACCGCGCGTGTGTGTGTGTGTGTGTGTGTGTGTGTGTGTGTGTGTGTGTGTGAGATTTATTATTTATTGGACATACTGAGCTGCCAGGTTCTCATTAATCTGGTGTCATATCTGCATCCCTCTCTACAGAACCATCTCTCTGATATATGAAACTTATAAAATCCTACAGACGAGCTGCACGTGCCGGTGGGGGGGTGTATTGTGGGGGGGTGTATTGTGGGGGGGGGGGGAGCTAGAGCGTGGTTCTTTGTCTGCGGCAGACCTGTCCCCCGGGCCACGTCCTTGCCGCATTATGCGTCCGCGTGCTTTCCCAATGATAATGTTCTCTCCGCTCAACAGATGGACCGCTGCCTCATTAACTTTAATTCTTCCAACATCAATTAAAACCAAGTTAATTGGGATGCTGAAGAGGTGATGGTAAGCCAGTGTACCTCACTCCACAGCAGCTCTGTTTAATAAATGAGACTCCTCAGGGCTGCACGAGCCTCCTGCCTGGTTCCTCTGGCCCCTGTGGATGTCCTGAGGGCCCCCCTGCTCTCTGGGTAACAGAGGAACCGAGAGGAGATCAGTTGGTCAGTGGAGAACGTGTTCTCATTCAGTTGAGGTTCTTTATGCTTGTGTGCAGGAACATTGGGACGCGGTCCCCGTGGTTCCGTCTGTACCCGTCTGTATTGTCAGGTCTGCTCTCTGATCCGCCGTCGTTTACGTCCTGACACGTCGGAACGCTCCGGCCTGGCCCCGGGGCCGAGCCGTAACTGTGAACGATGAGGTGCGCTCCGCCGCGGTCGCCTGGCCGCCGTGGCCCCGTGGGACGGTGCGGTGGACGGGGCCGTGTGCCAGGCTCGTTTGCTGACTCAGAGGCGTGTGCGTCCTGCCGTCGCGGTGCCGAGCAGGTGCTGCGGGAGCGACGGAACGTCACTGAAGCACAACACACTTCATTATGAAGATGAATGGATTGTTTGGAGGTGTATAAATCATATAAACACGCTATGTAAAGAACCATAGGGTTCCCAAAACAGCCCCGCGGCCCGGCCCGGCACCGCTGGCACCCCAAATAATGAGCTCGGAAAGCAATCGATACCCAGCATTCCACACATCTCACATTAAAGCCAGCACTGATGTATTTACCATTCAAATGTTTCTGACCCCCCCCCCCCCAGCAGCGGGTACAGTTACTCTGGAGTTAACACTGAGCTTAGTAAGACCCTCATGCCCTGGATCCTTCACCTACAATGGAAAGGTGCTGGGTTTGTGAGTTTGCATGTTCTCCTCATGTCTGGTCAGATGTCTAAGTTCAGAGGTCTTTATTCCACGCTGTGTGTTTGCTTCGTTGAACATGAACAGTTTACTAACTCAAAGCTGAGCTGTGATGTGAACGTTACTCACCTCTGTTGGGCTTGTTTTGGCTCCAGGGCCCGTGTTCGGCCCCGGCGGGGCCCCGGCGCGGCTCCTCTGCACCTTGTAATAACATTTGGATGGGTTTTATTTTCCCATTATAATGTCAGAGATGAGTGATTTTAAGAAGCCTGCACCATAACAGAATGTAAAGATGGCTTCAGTTCCTCCTGGGGGGCGGGGGGGGGGGTCTCTAAACAGAACTCCCCATATAAAGGAATCAGATGACCGTCTGTGAGCCCTGTGGTCTGTACCTTCACCTTCCACCAGAGTCGGAGTTCTGATGACAGCATGATGATGTTTTTAAATTAAACTGAAAATCTATATAATATATTTAATCACACAAACGATACCTCATTAACAATTACAATTATAATTACCTGTAAAATAAACCATATAATATAAACACAATGATAACAGATCATTCATATAATTAATGATGTATATTTAATCATTGTATTTTAGATTTGCATTCTGGCACATGTTTGTTGTTGTAACTGCTGGAGAACATGCAAACTCTCATGTTTGTTTTTAAAGTAGAAACTGATTCAGTTCAATGACATCAACACAATGAGAACAAAGGATCAGCACCTGTTTGTTCAGGCGTTTTGAGGGATGTCCACAGGGAGGCGCTGTGCATCACCACTGCACTGTCTCTCCTCTCACTGTGTACAAGTTCTCACACAAAGGAAGATCTCAGGGTTCTGCAGCTCGGATCAGAACATCTCACCTACACAGTCTGATCTGAGATCTGTCACTGTGAATTAATTAATTATTAATCACCTAATGACCGCTGTATGCTTGTGAGTGTGGGAACAGTTTGGGGAAGGCCCACAAAGGCTGCAGTACATAAAGAGATGTGGAGAATGTAACATCACACACACACACACACACACACACACACACACACACACACAAACACACACCCTGTCAGAACAATAACGAGTTATTTTCATAATTAAAAAGCACCCCCCCCCTCACACACACACACACACACACACACGTGGACCTGTTTGTACAGAGAGATGATGAGGAGTTCAGTGTGTGTGTGTGTGTGGGGGGGGGGGGGTGTGATGACCCTGTTCAGCACACTGAGAGCACGTGTTCCTCAGCAGCAGCAGCAGCAGCAGTGAGGGTTCAGTGTGAGGGTTCAGTGTGAGGGTTCAGTGTGAGGGTTCAGTGTGAGGGTTCAGTGTGAGGGTTCAGTGTGTGAGTTCAGTGTGAGGGTTCAGTGTGTGGGTTCAGTGTGAGGGTTCAGTGTGTGGGTTCAGTGTGAGGGTTCAGTGTGTGGGTTCAGTGTGTGGGTTCAGTGTGAGGGTTCAGTGTGAGGGTTCAGTGTGAGGGTTCAGTGTGAGGGTTCAGTGTGAGGGTTTAGTGTGTGAGTTCAGTGTGAGGGTTCAGTGTGAGGGTTCAGTGTGAGGGTTCAGTGTGAGGGTTCAGTGTGTGAGTTCAGTGTGAGGGTTCAGTGTGTGAGTTCAGTGTAGTGTGTCAGTGTGAGGGTTCAGTGTGTGGGTTCAGTGTGTGAGTTCAGTGTGTGGGTTCAGTGTGTGAGTTCAGTGTGAGGGTTCAGTGTGAGGGTTCAGTGTGTGAGTTCAGTGTGTGGGTTCAGTGTGTGAGTTCAGTGTGTGGGTTCAGTGTGAGGGTTCAGTGTGTGAGGGTTCAGTGTGTGGGTTCAGTGTGTGGGTTCAGTGTGAGGGTTCAGTGTGAGGGTTCAGTGTGAGGGTTCAGTGTGTGGGTTCAGTGTGAGGGTTCAGTGTGTGAGTTCAGTGTGAGGGTTCAGTGTGTGAGTTCAGTGTGAGGGTTCAGTGTGAGGGTTCAGTGTGAGGGTTCAGTGTGAGGGTTCAGTGTGTGGGTTCAGTGTGAGGGTTCAGTGTGAGGGTTCAGTGTGTGGGTTCAGTGTGTGGGTTCAGTGTGTGGGTTCAGTGTGAGGGTTCAGTGTGAGGGTTCAGTGTGAGGGTTCAGTGTGAGGGTTCAGTGTGTGGGTTCAGTGTGTGGGTTCAGTGTGAGGGTTCAGTGTGAGGGTTCAGTGTGAGGGTTCAGTGTGAGGGTTCAGTGTGTGGGTTCAGTGTGAGGGTTCAGTGTGAGGGTTCAGTGTGTGGGTTCAGTGTGTGGGTTCAGTGTGTGGGTTCAGTGTGAGGGTTCAGTGTGTGGGTTCAGTGTGAGGGTTCAGTGTGTGGGTTCAGTGTTTCAGTGTGAGGGTTCAGTGTGAGGGTTCAGTGTGAGGGTTCAGTGTGAGGGTTCAGTGTGAGGGTTCAGTGTGAGGGTTCAGTGTGAGGGTTCAGTGTGAGGGTTCAGTGTGTGGGTTCAGTGTGTGGGTTCAGTGTGAGGGTTCAGTGTGAGGGTTCAGTGTGAGGGTTCAGTGTGTGGGTTCAGTGTGAGGGTTCAGTGTGAGGGTTCAGTGTGTGGGTTCAGTGTGAAGGGTCAGTGTGAGGGTTCAGGGTTCAGTGTGAGGGTTCAGTGTGAGGGTTCAGTGTGAGGGTTCAGTGTGTGGGTTCAGTGTGAGGGTTCAGTGTGAGGGTTCAGTGTGTGGGTGTTCAGTGTGAGGGTTCAGTGTGAGGGTTCAGTGTGAGGGTTCAGTGTGAGGGTTCAGTGTGAGGGTTCAGTGTGTGGGTTCAGTGTGAGGGTTCAGTGTGAGGGTTCAGTGTGAGGGTTCAGTGTGAGGGTTCAGTGTGAGGGTTCAGTGTGTGAGTTCAGTGTGAGGGTTCAGTGTGAGGGTTCAGTGTGTGGGTTCAGTGTGTGGGTTCAGTGTGAGGGTTCAGTGTGAGGGTTCAGTGTGAGGGTTCAGTGTGAGGGTTCAGTGTGTGAGTTCAGTGTGAGGGTTCAGTGTGTGAGTTCAGTGTGTGGGTTCAGTGTGAGGGTTCAGTGTGTGAGTTCAGTGTGTGAGTTCAGTGTGTGGGTTCAGTGTGTGAGTTCAGTGTGAGGGTTCAGTGTGAGGGTTCAGTGTGTGAGTTCAGTGTGTGGGTTCAGTGTGTGAGTTCAGTGTGTGGGTTCAGTGTGAGGGTTCAGTGTGTGAGGGTTCAGTGTGTGGGTTCAGTGTGTGGGTTCAGTGTGAGGGTTCAGTGTGAGGGTTCAGTGTGAGGGTTCAGTGTGTGGGTTCAGTGTGAGGGTTCAGTGTGTGAGTTCAGTGTGAGGGTTCAGTGTGTGAGTTCAGTGTGTAGGGTTCAGTGTGAGGGTTCAGTGTGAGGGTTCAGTGTGAGGGTTCAGTGTGTGGGTTCAGTGTGAGGGTTCAGTGTGAGGGTTCAGTGTGGTGGGTTTCAGTGTGTGGGTTCAGTGTGAGGGTTCAGTGTGAGGGTTCAGTGTGAGGGTTCAGTGTGAGGGTTCAGTGTGAGGGTTCAGTGTGTGGGTTCAGTGTGTGGGTTCAGTGTGAGGGTTCAGTGTGAGGGTTCAGTGTGAGGGTTCAGTGTGTGGGTTCAGTGTGAGGGTTCAGTGTGAGGGTTCAGTGTGAGGGTTCAGTGTGTGGGTTCAGTGTGTGGGTTCAGTGTGTGAGTTCAGTGTGTGGGTTCAGTGTGTGAGTTCAGTGTGTGGGTTCAGTGTGTGAGTTCAGTGTAAGGGTTCAGTGTGTGAGTTCAGTGTGAGGGTTCAGTGTGAGGGTTCAGTGTGAGGGTTCAGTGTGTTCAGTGTGAGGGTTCAGTGTGAGGGTTTAGTGTGTGGGTTTAGTGTGTGGGTTCAGTGTGAGGGTTCAGTGTGAGGGTTCAGTGTGTGAGGGTTCAGTGTGAGGGTTCAGTGTGAGGGTTCAGGGTTCAGTGTGGGGGTCAGTGTGAGGGTTCAGTGTGAGGGTTCAGTGTGAGGGTTCAGTGTGAGGGTTCAGTGTGTGGGTGTGGGGTTCAGTGTGAGGGTTCAGTGTGAGGGTTCAGTGTGAGTGGAGGGTTCAGTGTGAGGGTTCAGTGTGTGGGTTCAGTGTGAGGGTTCAGTGTGTGAGGTTCAGTGTGTGGGGTTCAGTGTGTGAGGGTTCAGTGTGAGGGTTCAGTGTGAGGGTTCAGTGTGTGAGTTCAGTGTGTGGGTTCAGTGTGAGGGTTCAGTGTGAGGGTTTCAGTGTGAGGGTTCAGTGTGAGGGTTCAGTGTGAGGGTTCAGTGTGAGGTTCAGTGTGAGGGTTCAGTGTGAGGGTTCAGTGTGGGGTTCAGTGTGAGGGTTCAGTGTGGTTCAGTGTGTGGGTTCAGTGTGTGGGTTCAGTGTGAGGGTTCAGTGTGAGGGTTCAGTGTGAGGGTTCAGTGTGTGGGTTCAGTGTGAGGGTTCAGTGTGAGGGTTCAGTGTGAGGGTTCAGTGTGTGGGTTCAGTGTGAGGGTTCAGTGTGAGGGTTCAGTGTGAGGGTTCAGTGTGAGGGTTCAGTGTGTGGGTTCAGTGTGAGGGTTCAGTGTGAGGGTTCAGTGTGTGGGTTCAGTGTGTGGGTTCAGTGTGTGGGTTCAGTGTGTGAGTTCAGTGTGTGGGTTCAGTGTGTGAGTTCAGTGTGAGGGTTCAGTGTGAGGGTTCAGTGTGTGAGGGTTCAGTGTGTGTTCAGTGTGAGGGTTCAGTGTGTGAGTTCAGTGTGAGGGTTCAGTGTGAGGGTCAGTGTGGGGTTCAGTGTGTGGGTTCAGTGTGAGGGTTCAGTGTGAGGGTTCAGTGTGTGGGTTCAGTGTGTGGGTTCAGTGTGTGGGTTCAGTGTGAGGGTTCAGTGTGAGGTTCAGTGTGTGAGGGTTCAGTGTGAGGGTTCAGTGTGAGGGTTCAGTGTGAGGGTTCAGTGTGTTCAGTGTGAGGGTTCAGTGTGAGGGTTCAGTGTGAGGGTTCAGTGTGAGGTGTGTGGGTTCAGTGTGTGGGTTCAGTGTGAGGGTTCAGTGTGAGGGTTCAGTGTGAGGGTTCAGTGTGAGGGTTCAGTGTGTGAGTTCAGTGTGTGGGTTCAGTGTGAGGGTTCAGTGTGAGGGTTCAGTGTGTGGGTTCAGTGTGAGGGTTCAGTGTGAGGGTTCAGTGTGAGGGTTCAGTGTGAGGGTTCAGTGTGTGGGTTCAGTGTGAGGGTTCAGTGTGAGGAGTTCAGTGTGAGGGTTCAGTGTGAGGGTTCAGTGTGAGGGTTCAGTGTGAGGGTTCAGTGTGAGGGTTTCAGTGTGAGGGTTCAGTGTGAGGGTTCAGTGTGTGGGTTCAGTGTGTGGGTTCAGTGTGAGGGTTCAGTGTGTTCAGTGTGAGGGTTCAGTGTGAGGGTTCAGTGTGTGGGTTCAGTGTGAGGGTTCAGTGTGAGGGTTCAGTGTGAGGGTTCAGTGTGAGGGTTCAGTGTGAGGGTTCAGTGTGAGGGTTCAGTGTGAGGGTTCAGTGTGAGGGTTCAGTGTGAGGGTTCAGTGTGAGGGTTCAGTGTGAGGGTTCAGTGTGTGGGTTCAGTGTGAGGGTTCAGTGTGAGGGTTCAGTGTGAGGGTTCAGTGTGAGGGTTCAGTGTGAGGGTTCAGTGTGAGGGTTCAGTGTGAGGGTTCAGTGTGAGGGTTCAGTGTGTGGGTTCAGTGTGTGGGTTCAGTGTGAGGGTTCAGTGTGAGGGTTCAGTGTGAGGGTTCAGTGTGAGGGTTCAGTGTGAGGGTTCAGTGTGTGGGTTCAGTGTGAGGGTTCAGTGTGAGGGTTCAGTGTGAGGGTTCAGTGTGTTCAGTGTGAGGGTTCAGTGTGAGGGTTCAGTGTGTGGGTTCAGTGTGAGGGTTTCAGTGTGAGGGTTCAGAGGGTTCAGTGTGAGGGTTCAGTGTGAGGGTTCAGTGTGAGGGTTCAGTGTGTGAGGGTTCAGTGTGTGGGTTCAGTGTGAGGGTTCAGTGTGAGGGTTCAGTGTGAGGGTTCAGTGTGAGGGTCAGTGTGTGAGGGTGTGTGTGTGAGGGTTCAGTGTGAGGGTTCAGTGTGTGGGTTCAGTGTGTGGGTTCAGTGTGAGGGTTCAGTGTGTGAGTTCAGTGTGAGGGTTCAGTGTGAGGGTTCAGTGTGAGGGTTCAGTGTGAGGGTTCAGTGTGAGGGTTCAGTGTGTGGGTTCAGTGTGTGGGTTCAGTGTGAGGGTTCAGTGTGAGGGTTCAGTGTGAGGGTTCAGTGTGTGGGTTTTAGTTCAGAGTTCTGCTTCTTACATTAATTATTAATGAGCTCCGCCTCCTGCAGCTACAACAGTAACACGCTGCCTCCACAGCGAGCCCCACGCTTCATCTGAGCGTCTCATCCATACACCCCTACAGAGACTTAGTGATTCAGCTCAGAGTGACTCAGTGATTCAGATCAGAGTGACTCAGTGATTCTCTTTGAATGAGAGGAGTGAATCTGAACCATCTGCAGAGTTTATCTCTCAGGTCCAAACTATGAGGAGCTGCATGTTCATGTTGGTAATCGCCCGCCCGCCGCCCGCCCGCCGCCCGCCCGCCGCCCGCCCGCCTGCCTGCCGTTCCATCAGACAGAGATTCAGGTTAAAGTCTTTATTACACGATAAAGAATCAAATTCTGTCTCTGAAATGAAAACGCACACACAATAAAACTTACATAGCACTTAATATTCAAAGCCCTGGAACCTGAATAACAACACTATAAAAACTGTTATATGCAGTAATGAGAACGCTGATTAAGCAGAAATCCTAATTACTGTGTGATTCATCATGAATTAATATGTAAATGAGGTTGAGAGGATGACTGTGGATCTCCTCTAACTCTCTGAACCTCAGACCTCAGCTCACTTTACTTTTCTCGCCTCCTGAAGCGCCAGCGGGTCCTCCTGAAATCACGTCCTCCTGATGCCCCTACATGCCCCTGATGCCCCGCGCCGATGCCCTACTGAGGACACGCCGGGGTAAAGTCAGTCAAACATGAATGTTGAGCCTCAGACACACCCCCCACTCGGGGGACTCCTCCCCTCACCCGTCTATATAAAGCATCTGTAGATGGGGTGGCTCCACTGATCTGAGCTCAGTCAGACTGAGGGCCCTGTGGAACGACTCCGTGACCTCAGACGTTCTGCAAACGTTTAATAAACAAACTGAATCCTCCTTTAACAGCTGAACTGAAGTTTAATAAAGGTTCTGATTGCATTTCCTGAAGGTTGCAGATGAATTCTGCTTGCAGAAGCAGTTTGTTCATCTGAAGCTCCTGGTTGATCTTCAAAGTCTGAAGAAGCGCCGCTCTTTCGGTATCCATTACAGCGTCCCCCGCAGTGTGAGGGTGGAATTAAAGGTGATAACCTCGTTTAACGAGGGGATTGCAGTGCGGAATGTGGAGCTGTGCCTGGAGATAATTATATCTAAATAAAAAGAGCTTATTAAGGAGCAGAATGGGATTGTGTGCTCATCCTGCACGCTGCCACAGGCACAGTGGATGTTGCATTGCTAATCTTTTTATCCAAATGAACTGGGTTCCTTCTAAGAAAAGCCCAAGTTCTAAAGGTTGTTAATGGAAAAAGATAACATTGATTAGCGGCGGTCTGTTAAGCCGACTCGGAGCGGTTAGCCGTCCTGTCCTCGATGCCGACGGTAACAAAGGAGACCAAAAGTTAATGCGGATGTGATTTATGTAGCGTCGCCGCTCCACAGCAGAAGCAGAAAGCCCTGTTAATGCGCCACTCAACGTTCCTCCATCGGCTCAAAGGGCCGCGGCGCCGGGTTCTGAAGCAGAACTGTGGAACCGCATGCGCACACTCTTATTGGTTCAATGTGAAGTGAGGATTACAGCAACACGCCCACTTACAGCGAGGACACGTCAACAAATGACCTGCCGTCTGAAGGGCTCTGTCTGGAGGACCATCACAGAGGTTCTCCGATCTGTCCTCCGGCCTCACTAACACCTCACTGTAGGTCTGAATGTCCAGTCCAGCTTCACACCAGTGGACCATGTCATTTTCAAAAACACAAAAAAAAATGTAAAACCTGTTCAGATGGATGATGTTATTTTAGCTAAAACGTCATTTTAAGAATCAACTTTAAAAAAAAAAGGACAAAAGTAAAAGCGCTGCGTGATAATGAAGTAAATCTAATTAGAGGAATAATTAATAAATCTGAATAAATCTGATTCTGTAGGAAGGACGTAGAGCTCATCAGGAGTCAGATCCCTGATGACAATGTCATAAAATAAAAATGGTAATTATAATTAAACAGAGCTGTAAAGCTAATTACATTACAGACTCGTACACAGACCGGTGCACTGACCTCTGTGCCGACCCTGGGTCAGGGAGACGGACACGGGGGGACATTTCCTAAACAGGTGGTGGACGTACGTGCGGTTCGCCACCTTAACGGTGGTTAAATCTAAATGTACTCGGTGCATTTGCCCTTTCCGTCCTGTGTGACCTGCTCCGGCGCTCTGTGACTTATCGTTCAATTTTCTCTGGACTGTTTCTGAACGGCCTGCAGGAGAACCTGCACCAATTAGAGAGGTGAACAGGTCTGAATGTTGGAGGAAATTATATCTGTCCCCAAAGACGGGGCCCGCACATCACCTCCATTATCATGAAAATGAATTCAGGAATTAATCAAAGTCACTTTGAGGAGGACTCAGCACCTCACACACCGCTGCACACTTTCTCAAATCGACTTTCAGAGAGCATTTCTGTGTTTCTTTAGAGTCTGATGTAAATGAATGAGTGTGCTCTCAGTGTTTACACATTTAATCCCACTGACCCCATCAGCCTGGAGTCCTGCACACTCATCCACACAGTGCACATGATTTACTTTTATTAAGACGAGGCTTCAGATCTTTTACAATAGCAGAACTGATGACACTGCAGGGCTTCGGCTTTTTGGTGAATAAACAGAATGTTATATAAATTCATGCTGTAATTGTCGATTCCAATGAATTAAATGATTATTATTTAGAAAAAGAGATAGATGAACTTTGTATGGTTTGATATTCAGATGTAGACTGTAGTTCGAATATCCTGCTTTGTCTCAAATAGCGTGTCTTCACTTCGAGTGTGCACTACATAGTGTAACTGAGGAGGGCGCTGTAGTGCACTTCATTATCTGTTCAGCGATTTCAAAATGCTCTTATTCATTCATTCATTATCTCCCGCTTTATCCTCTATTAGGGTCACGGTGGGGTTCCCCATGCCCATCCAGGGGAGAACGTTTCGGGCGCTGGGCAGATACACCCAGGACAGGGGGGCAATCCATCGCTGGGCACACACTCACTCACACAGACATACACACTCTATATGGGGCAATTTGGAGAACTCGATTGACTTGATCCATGTTTTTGGACTGTGGGAGGAAACCGGAGAACCCGGAGGAAACCCACGCGGACATGGGGAGAACATGGAAACTCCACCCAGATGGGGATTCGAACCGGGAATCCCTAGCGCTGAGAGAAGAACATGCTAACCACTAAGCCACCGTGCCGCCTGAATGCTCTTATCTCAACTGTAATTAAAAACGACACCATGTTACGGTTAATTATTAAAATATGAACTTTAACACAAAGCTCATCAGAAACGTTTGAAAGCGGGAACATGTCTGTGTTTACAGACTCTGTAAGGAGGCACTCTACAGTACAGGTGCATCGATTGAACTGCATTGTGGGACTTTGAGTCCTTAATGTTTTTAATTAAAAATAAATAAATTAATCAGTTGAAACATCACTCAGGTTTAATCTGATTTACATTTGTAATTTATCTTCTGACTAAAGCATTCGGTTGGTTTGATCTGCGTTACGTCTTAAATTAATGTATAATTAATTGTTAGGTAAGTATAAGTTCATTTGTATTCACTTTTTGACTATTAATACAATTACTTTAAAAAAATAACAATCAATTAAAAATGGTAGGGACACCGAACAGGGAACTCTGTACACAGTTTAACTCCTAATTTCAATACAACAGTTTAGGGAAGGCCCTAAAAGGTTTTGAGAAAATGTATAGATCTTCAATAATTAAAAAGACATTCAGTTATTGGTCACTTTATTAGCTACGCGTGTTTGTGTTTGTTCATAATGTGTTTGTGGTATCCGCTCTGATCTCAGGTGGGGTTTGTAGTTCTACTCTTCCGTTCTGTAGTCCATCTGTTCCTCTGATGCTCAGGGCCCCACAGAGCCGGGATTATTAGTGTGGAATTGGAATGCTGGTCACTAAAGAGGTTCTTAATGAAGACCCCTGGTATGTGGTAGGTGTTAGGAGGTTGCCTCTGTGCCCGCTGTGACCTTCACACGTCAGAAGGTGCTTTCTGGCGAGGCGTGCGTGTTTAAGAACCTCAGCGCCTCCATCGTGCCTCAGGCTGTCCCACGAAGCCCTCCGTCAGCCGATCTCAGTCACACTTTACCTGTCAGAACGTCTGCGGCAGCACATCCGTCATCCTGCCGGGACCCCCCCCTCTGAAGCTCTTCCTTTGTTCGTCCTCCCCCCTCCCTGTGAACCATCACCATCACAGCAGCAACACTCGCACTGAATTATACTTCAATTAACCTTTTATTCCTTCACTACCCACCGCTGCTGACGCTAACTGCATGAAACTAAAGCCACATGCGTATCTCCACCTGATGGATCATCACACACATCTCCGTCTGAAGGAATATGTCGTTTTAAAAAGCACACGATGTCCTCACCAGGTTCAGGAACGTTCTCTGGTTCTTTCGGTCCTAAAGCAGTGGAGTGGTGTTAATAGTTCTGTGTTGGTGTTATTCTGGGTCCATGTTGATGGAGTCATATGAACGTTACATCCTCCATCAGGTTTAATTGTGGTGGTTCCAGCAGGCTCAGGTCAGAGGTTACAGCTTCATACTGTCCTCGGTGACTGAGCTTCCATCGTTCTGTTTCTCAGATTTCCGTATCTGTATCTGTTCACCTTTCACAAACACGAGCACCGGGCTGCGGGACAATCAGCTCCATCTGTCAAAATGAGAAATGGGTGATTCTAACACACCGTTATCTCCATCCTGGTCCTGAAGGCTCTGCACATTTTACTGCTTCTCCTGCTTTAACACGTCCACTTAATATAAAGTCTGGTAATGATCCAGTTAGCCAGGACTGGAGAGAGAACCTTCAGTGTCCAGAGCAGCAAGATGGTTATTACTTGCTGATAAGCAGGTCATCAGGATTATCCAACCTTCACACCCAGATTGTGGATCATAATCCCATGTAAATCTGATGGATTGTGCTGTAATTTAGGTCTGAGTGGTCTGTGGAATCCCCAGAGAGCCGTATATTTATAATCCATTACAGATCATGGATTAGATCCATTAAAGGCTTCATCCTGGTTTCTTGGCCCTCACTGTGAACAATCAGTGCGGGTCTCAGAGCGCACCCTCTGGACTTTGTTGTGGGTCTTGTTGCCCTCTTTGCTTCTGCAGTTGGTGTCATTGTGGGTTTTGATGCCCACTCCATGGGCTTCATTGTGAAACTTGTTGTGCTTCACTGAGGGGCTGGTTGCACTCTCTGAGGGCTTCTCTGAGGGCTTCTCTGAGGGCTTCTCTGAGGGTCTGTTTTATTCCTCATGTGTATTTACTCCAAACCAACTCTATAGATTTCTTTGAGAATAGAATTGTTCTGTATTAGGTGATGCAGACATCTTCATCTTCCTCTTCTTCTAGGAAACCATAGTTTCAGCGTCACAGTGACAGAAAGGGGAACAATAATGAGGTTCTGCCTCATTCACAGGTCCATGTAAAGCTGTTTTATAGAACTATGATAGAACCAGACATAATGCTGCGGAACCTCTGAGTGAATGAAGGTCAGTTAAATCCTGTCCTTATTCAGGGAACGGGGGTCTGCAGGTCTTCAGGTTTGATTGGGCTGTGCAGGGGTCAGGCAAACTGCCACCAGCTCTAAAGCCGTTCCTGTGTGTTATGGAGCATTATGACATCATTATAATGCAGACAGCTCGACAGAGGTCAGCTCCTGAGTCTGAGAGCCACACATCATAAAAATAATTAAGCAAAGACTCGAGAGAGACCCGCACCTCCACCTGTGCACAGTGTGTGGTGGTGTACACGCCGTGCTTCCCACTTTCCTGTCTGATTGATCACCCCCCCCCCCCATGTACCTCCCATGTACACGTCGGAACACTCCAGGTTTGATCAGATGAAATTTATGAGAGCGTGGCTAACGAGGCAGGTGCTGTAATCAGGAGCTGGATGTTCACATACGCTTTATCTGCTCGACCAGCTGCTCCCGCCCCATCGGCGCCCCTCAGAACCGCCGTAAACGCAATATTCATATCAAATAGTCCTCATAAAGTCCACGATCGTTCTGCCGTTCCAACCGAAGGTGAAGAACAAAGCCGCTGTCATGTGTGCAGAACGTTCCGTAAATCAGAAGAACATCTCTCCATTAAACGGGTTAATTACATTAAAGCCTATCCTGGTGGAAGATTAATTAGTGCAGCCTCCCATCTCAGGATTTATAACAACAGGGTGTGTAAGTCACATAAGACACGTGTATGTGTGTATGTGTGTATGTGTGTATGTGTGTATGTATGTATGTGTGTATGTGTGTATGTGTGTATGTGTATATGTATGTATGTGTGTATGTGTGTATGTGTGTATGTGTGTATGTATGTATGTGTGTATGTGTGTATGTGTGTATGTGTATATGTATGTATGTATGTATGTGTGTATGTGTGTATGTGTGTATGTATGTATGTGTGTATGTGTGTATGTGTGTATGTATGTATGTGTGTATGTGTGTATGTGTGTATGTGTGTATGTATGTATGTGTGTATGTGTGTATGTGTGTATGTATGGTAGATAAAGGCTTTGGGTTGGAGCTGATTGCAGATAAACAGCGTGATGTAGTATTTGAATTTGTGGAGTTTCAGGAGCGTTGTAGTTGTGCGTCTGATCTTTTGAGGTGTGTACATCATGTGCTACACATTACTAATAAAATATTGGATTGAAAGGCGGGTGGCGCGCGGGGAACACCGTCAATGATTCTACATTCATCTGACCTTCACAGAAATCCTATTTATCTGCAAGAAGTGTGGCACCACAGAATGACCTGGACCTTCTGCACACCACCACCACGGAACCCCCAACAAACAGGAGGCTGACTGAGGCTCTACAGCTGCAGCGACTTACACTGGGACTTTGGAATGTTCTCCCTCCACGTCTGAGGGACGTGTCTGTCCACCGTGACCATGTGAGGTCTGAAAGTGAGGTTCTCCTCATTCTTCAGTCCACAGTGTTAATCCATCTGCTCTGTGGGGAGCTCTGTCCACAGCTCTACACTCTTCTCTCTCTCTCTCCATCTGACAGCTGGCTGCTCTCTGGATGAACTTAAAGGTGTGTGTGTGTGTGTGTGTGTGTGTGTGTGTGTGTGTGTGTGTGTATGTATGTATAAGCATGGGAACTCAGATGTTGCTTCGTATCCTTGCTGATGGTAAACTAATCCTCATTAAGTCAGAGTCTGAGTATGAACATATATTGTGTTGTGTGGCACACACACACACACACACACACACACACACACACTGACCTCCCCCTGCCCCCTGCACCACATATAACTGTAAGGCAGACCTCGGTGACAGATGTTGCTGAACAGATGAATGCAGCTGTTCTCTGTCCCTCATCGAATTCACTCCATAAACTGAAATATTCATCTGCCCTGATGCACCTCCACCCTCCACTAACACCGTCCCCATTCCACAAATCTACCCTTCCACAGTCGGACCTCCACCAGGCGACCCGGGACACCGGTCAGCTCACACACTTAACTCCGGTTCGTTTATTATTCATCATTAATTATTCAGAATACATTAATTGGGTGTGTACAGCGCTCTGAAGCTGCAGGTTTCTTTATCAGGTGTGACACCTGCAGGACGTATGGAGGGCTTTAGGACCCTGCGCTGGGACAGATATTAGTGCTCCTTCACTGACAAGAACAATTTGATATAAATGTGAGCGTGGTCAGCATGCAGCGGTCAGATTGATTCAGAGGCAAACCAATCACGCTGTTTAACTGTGTAGTTCACTGTCTGAGTGTGTGTGAGTGTGTGTGTGTGTGTGTGTGTGTGTGTGTGTGTGTGTGTGTGTGTGTATGCTCATAAAGCCATGAAGCCTTTTATGTGATGACATGGTGCTGCAGATTGAAGATGAGAGCAGCAGTAGCTTTAAATGCTTTTCATTGTCTAAATTGATAAACAACAAACCTGTTAATGCTGGATGGAGGGGTGAGGATGGAGGGGGTGAGGGTGGGGGGGGGGTGAGGATGGAGGGGGTGAGGATGGAGGAGGTGAGGGTGGGGGGGGGGTGAGGATGGAGGAGGTGAGGATGAGGGGAGTCCCTGACCCCATCAACCCACCTCACCATCGTCCACATTACCACCTTATTTTATTTATATACTCCAGATGTAGTTTATATTACTGTATTAGGATCATGGCTGTGTGTGTGTGTGTGTGTGTGTGTGTGTGTGTGTGTGTGTGTGTGGGGGGGGGGGATGTCCTCCTGTGTCCGTGGCTCTTCCATCTTTTAAAATTGTGGTTCCATGTGAATAATCTCAGAGATTGGGATTCACGTGTGACGCTGTGTTCCCAAATTAAGGGCTCTGTTTAATCAGCAGAACCTCCGGTGTCTCCGGCCAATTATCTCAAAGCTCTCGTTAGTTAATTAAAGAGAGAAAATGCCGGAGCCTGTGGAGGAATAAATAAATGTTTCCACGGCGCGTGGCTGGAGCTGCAGCAGCACTGATTAAGAGATGGAGATTATAAATGTGTAAAATAATTCATTAAATTAAATGAAATTAATTCATTAAGGGTAAATTCATGCAGGACCTGCGACGGCCTGAAACGTTCCCTCGAGAACGTCTGAAACAAGTCTGCAGCTCTTCATTTATACAGGTTCATTAACATCAGAGAGCGCCAACACACCACACACTGAACGTTCTATATTCTAATGTATGGATTAGAACCCCTAATAATCACCTAATAATACACATGAGCACTCAGGAGAACCCGAGGAACATCTCATAGATCCTGTAAAGGGTCTAACAGCCGTGTTTATTGGAGAACATGAGGACGTCAGGGTTTCAATGAGATAATGAAGATGTGCTGAAGAAGTTAGTACTGTGTCTGTATCTGCTGCATGGTTGAGGTGGAGACGGGTGGAGACGGGTGGAGACGGGTGGAGACGCTCCTCTCTGAGAGAGATCTGAGAGACTTTGTGCCATTCAGATCAACTCAGTTCTAACAGAACCTGGATTGAGCAGCGCCACCCGGCTCCCTGTGAGGTCACCGTGGTTCTGATCTAAACTCCATCCATCAGCCTCACAGAGGAGGAGCTTTGTTTGAGATAAATCCTCTGTTTCTACTCTCATCTCTGATCATACAGATGGGATTTGTAGTTCTGCAGGTCCATTCTGTAGTCCAGCTGTTCCTCTGTGCACTCTGTGGATTGCTGCAGATCAATATGCTGATTGATTTTGTGGCTGACTGACTTCCTCACTGTGTGATTTACAGAACCTGGGTTCTTGATTCTCACTGAGATGATCATACGTTAATTCAGAGGGTTGGAGATGCCATCACAATCTTCATGATGCTTTATCTGTGTGAGGAGGAGGAGGAGGAGGAGGAGGAGGAGAGCTGAGGCACAATAGCTGTCAGTGAGATTAAGTATTGTCTGGATTTGCGATTGTAAGGGTGATGCCCATGGGGCCCCGGTGCCCATCGGTGGGCATCATGACCATTATTATCATAGTCATCTAAACCATTGTGATGAGTGACAGGAGGAACCATTAAGGGCCAGTGGTTTGATTAAAAGCGATCTGGTGAGGTTCTGCTCATGATCCTCAATCATCGTTATTTCCAATTGTTCTCTGGAGTTTCTCCGGCAGTGGAAGGAGTGATGGCTCCGCCCGGAACCGTGCCAAGGCCGCTCCTGGAGGCAGATGCATCATAATTAGTGCTGTCACCGATATTCCCTTATAAAACGCTTTAATTAAAGTCAGCTGACCTCATGTGTTTTATAAATGACACTCCAAATCAGATGATGCTTACCTCGGTTGACCTGTATATGTGGACCAACAACCTCAGAGAACCTCACCATATCACGATGCTGCCTCCTGAACACAACGTGAACCTGATGGATCACGTCTTCATCAGATTCATCAGCTGCTGAACCCCGAACAGAACCACCGTTCTAAAACACACGACGCCAGAGAACATCAGCTGAGCTGAGAAGATCACTGAGAAGATCCCTCAGAGCAAACAGAGCTCCTCCTTCAGTTCCCCCACAGGACGGACAGTTTGCATGTTCTCCCTGCGTTTCATTCCACATGTGAAATGGAGATGCTGAATTGGTCCTGTATGTAGGTGAGGGTGTGGCAATGTGATCTACAAGAGACCGGCAATCCATGCAGTAAGTGCAGGGATAGGCTCCAGTGGCCCTGGTCAGAGTCAGCAGATTAAACAATGAAACGGAGATGGTTCTCCACTGGAGTTGTTCTCTGGTGTTTTATGTGGTGATCTTGGCGCTGAGCGTCCATCGCGGCGGTCTGCTCGGCGGGACGCGGTCGTCTCCGCACCACGCCGTACCGCGGATCAGCCCCAACCTATCCATCAACACCAGCACGGAGCACCACCCCGTACTTCAGCGCTTCCTCTTTGTGCTCTGTGGTTCCCGTTCTCCCAGCAGGGATGACCTCCTCAACAAACAGAGGGCAGGGCGCGTGGGGCTCGGCCTCCACGCCCTCGCACCGCCGCCGCCGTACGCGGCTGATGAAGGACTCGCGCTGCTCATGATGAATGGACAGCCTTCCACACGGTCTGCACGTATTCGTCCCTCAGCCAATTAAGGCTTTTCTTCAGATATGTTCTATTAAGAGCGGGCTGATCTCTCTCTCTCTGGAACCCCCGCTCGCCCCGCTCGCCCCTCCTCCTCATTCCATCATCCCAGATCTTCACGCTCCGCTGGACGCCGTCTTCAGCCGACTGTAGAAATTGATACCCAGCTTCCCCTCTGTCTGCAGGCGGCTCTGAGATGCTCGGCGTCTGGGAGTCGGATAATGACCACGCCCACTTCCCGGGTTGCCTGGAAACCCCCTAATCAGGAGACGGTGAGAATAAATCCTCACACAGTGACCCACTTCCACCTCCACAGCGCCGCCCCTGTGTTTACACACTTCACAATGTTTTTCATTCACACTGACATGGACTCAGTTCATGAGTGCAGAGTTAAGCATGTTCTCCTTATCTGTGTGCGGTTACTTCATGGTGTGATTGATGAGGCAGATGATCTGATGATCAGGAGCATGAACAGAGCAGGTGTTATTAGGGTGGTGGATGCTCCTCTGAGGTGGTGGTCCTTTGTTGACTCTCTCTCTCTCTCTCTCTCTCTCTCTCCTTCAGTAGAGTCCCTCAGGTCCTCACATCCAGTCTGTCCTGTTGGGGTGGCTCTGCAGGTCTCCTCCTCTAAATGCTGTACAGTAATTACAGTGTGGTGCGGCGGGCCCGTCGGGTCCTGCTTGTCGGCGGTGCGGATGCTGTGCGTCGTCTCTGTACTGAGTTCATATTGCAGTCTGCGTCCTCATTACGGCGTCCACCGGTGAGCTGTCCTCGTCTCCTCGTCTCTACGGCGTCCACCGGTGAGCTGTCCTCGTCTCCTCGTCTCTACGGCGTCCACCGGTGAGCTGTCCTCGTCTCTGGAGTACAGAATCTTCCTGATGGCTCAGTAATGGCTCCTGTATCTGTATAATTAGTGCTTAATTAGAATAAATGCTTATCTGGGGTGATGGTGGGGACGGCTCCCGATCACATGGTAACTCTCAGAAATAAGGCTGAGCTGTCACACCACGGTTCACCTCAGATGAACCCCCAGGTGGTTCCTTTATGGTTCCTTTACTCGTGTAGAAGAGTGTTAACCACCTAAAGCAACATGCCGTCATGTGGTGGATCATGTTAAGGTGCACTGCCTGATGGGTAATCCAGGGTTAAACCAGGCTTCTTTTAAAGGTTCCTGTATAACACTACTACAATGGCTTCAAATCACTGAGCGTACCTCTTTCAGGTTCTGCCTCTCTCATTTAATGAATGTTCTCATTAGTGAGGCAGGGGAACGGAACCCTAATGGTTCTGCGTATGGACGTTTGTTCCGGCGTCCCGGCGCTTCGTTTGTGTGTGCAGTTGATTTTTCTGAATGAATCAGGACAGGATGCTGGATTAATGGTTTCATCTGCAGATGTCTCCTGCCCCAATGAATTAGAACCGATATGATCTCAGCCCATAAACAATGAGCCTCATTACCAACCCCACCTCAATAACCCCACCTGCTGCCAACGGAACCGCGTGCGGGCCGGGCCGGGCCGGGCCGGCTCATTATCCTGAGGAGGAGGGGCATGTTGATCTGCCGATGCCTCTTTATATGAGCTCGATGGGTGTCCCACCTCACGGCATGGGGAGGTTCTCCTATAAGAACCACTTCCCATCAGAAATGTGTTCTACAGTCGGAGCTCTGATCTCCATGGTGCATTATGGGTTATGTAAAGTTCTGCTTCCTCCACTAAGTAATTTATTATCAATAATAGATTACACCAACTCTAGACTGTTACGTCCCACATTCCAGCATTCATATGCATTAATAATGAGCTCCAACATGCAGAGTGGAGGATCTCCACCTGCACTCTGCTCCTCCACCTCCTCCACCTCCTCCACCTCTTATTTACTGACCAGCTTTGAGCTGAGTGCTGAAGGCGGTGTGTGAGGTCAGTGGCGCGTGCTGTGTCATGGTCATAGATTCATGGATTGATAGTCCAACACCCGAGCCACTGAGCTAGCACGTCCCCGCCGAGGATGGGACTCGAACCGACGATCAGCGGTCCATTTCCTCAGCCACTCGGACACCCCGTCCCCTGACCCGTGGACCCGTGGACCCGTGGAGCCGAGGTTCACGCACAGCTCTTTAAAGGTTATCTGAAGGATGTGGGAAGGTTCTGTATGTTATGGAGACTGACATGTGGTGGATAGGAATACTGCGCTGGGTCTGAGGGGGCTGGGAACCGATAGCTCCTGGGTTCCGTCGTCCCTGTCGGGCCCCCGAGAGAACCCCCCCTTCAGATGCAGAATGGTTGGTTAGTATTTTACACTTCCTGTGGAAGTGCTTTTCTGGGTAGAGGGGGGCGGGGTTTACAGGAGGGGTTATACTCAGGCTACCGAGAACAGCGCTGTACGTTGGTTAAAACCTGTAACGCGCCGGCGTTCACGCACCAACGAGCTTTTTAAAAACAACGGGACGAAGCTCGGAACCCGAAGATAAAAGGTTCCACGGTTCCTCACGCGCTCCAATCATTTAAATAGGATTAAAAAGCACTCCCCATCTGCTTCCACTTTAGCAGCGAGGCTGGTTTATGAGGCTGTGCGTGTGTATGAGGTCTGAGTGTGTGTGGTGAGCGAGAGAGCGAGCGAGTGAGAGAGAGAGAGAGAGAATCCAGTTCAAACCAAACCATTCCTGTTTATTTTCCAGAGCGTTTTTAGCAGCACTCCTAATGCGGCCAAACGGATTCCACGGACGTTCCTGCACCGAGCGAGGGTCAGGAAATGTTCTAAATCATGTCATGCTTAATTATGTTCCCTCCAACACTTAACATTCCTCCGGTTCCCCCACTTCTCCTTTAATAGCCCCTTGGACGTGGGCTGCTCTGGCAGTGTATGTGCTTCCAGGAACCAGGAGAGAGAGAGCTTATGTAATAAAAGAGGAGAGAACGCTGAGCTGGCAGGTTCTCATCTGGTTCACAGCTAAGTCAGGAGAGCACTGAGGGATCATGGACCGTTTTACACTTTACTGGAGGTGGAGCTCCTTTAGAATGCGGTTCTGTGAGCTGCAGCTGGGTTTGGGTCCAATCTCACTTTATAGCGGGTTCTTTTGGGTGAGGATCCAGGTGCGCAGGGTGTGAAGCAACCACAGGAGCACACTGCAGAACCAGAACCACCTTCACACCCAGCTCCGTCTCATTTAACCCTGAAGATGGGCCCGGTTCTCTGATGGTTCTGGGATCAGATCCTGTGACCTCCACCTCTGATGGCTTCATTCCTCTTGAACAGTTCTGCAGATGCTCCTGGTTTCAGAGGAGCCTCTCAGTTCTGCACGTGGTGACGTTCCTCTGAATAACGTTCTGATTCTGAGTCTCTGCGTTCCGGCAGTGTGCTGACCCAGTTTCTGTGATGAAAGCCGGAGCTGTTCTGAACTTCAGAGGCTCCGAGCCTCGTTCTGCTGCGATGTTACGGCGGCGCAGCGGGGGCTCACGGCGGCGCTCTTCTGTTAGAACTGTTTCAGAACGTCAAGAACGCCGAAGAAAGCCACGACTGAAGAGAGAAGAACGGGCCATGAGCCCAGAATCGGGTTTCCTACATATTTAATGTTAGATTCCATCGTTCCATCAGGTTTATCTTCATGATCCACGCTGCAGGGTCAGACCCATGGAGCCCACTAACCAGAATCCTCTTGACCTTGTGACTCGTTTGGTTCTCATGAGATAATGGAGCAGAAAAACGCGAGGAGGCAGCGAGGTTCACGTCTTTCTCTCGACTTGAGTCAGAACAGTGGAACCTAATGGAGAACATGGAGGTCTAACAGGCACTGCTATTAAAATACCACATTAACACGTCATTAACACCTCCACGTCCGTCCACAGAGCAGCGCTGATTACAGGAGGTCCCAGTGCAGAACCGGGAGGTGTGCAGAACTGGGAGGTGCATCATGTCAGTGTCTTTATATCTCAGTTCCTTCAGCCTGGTCCTGACTGACCGTTACCTGAGCTGGTCCTGACTGACCGTTACCTGAGCTGGTCCTGACTGACCGTTAGTCTCAATGTGTTCACAGATTGGTTCATCCTCAGAATGGGGGGGGGTGCATGAGGTGATGAAGTCATGATCACCTGACCTGCAGGTACAGCATCACAGCAGCCAGCAGGTCGTGTGTATCCACATTACAGAAGCTTTAAGAGAATGTGATGTGTTATGGTTCTAAAAAGAATGAGCCTCCACACACACACACACACACTCATACACACTCATACACACTCAGTCACACACACACTCACACACACTCAGTTAGACAAGCAGCATGGGAACATGTGTCCCTTTGTTAGCGGATGGGGCATTTAGCAGAGGGCAGATAAAGAGACAAAGCCTCTGGATCTGTGAGGAGCAGTGATGGACAGAATGAAACCCGGCTCATGAGCTGGTCTTCACCCCCCACCCCCCACACCCCACACCCCACGCCCCGCCTCCCACCCCCCACCCCCCATCCAACCTCAGCATGCAGAACAAAGCCAGAACCTTTCTCTTATGGGTCATGTTCTGCTGATCTGTGGCCCTCTCCAGCGTGTGGCGCTGTCTCTCTGTCTCTCGCCCGCCCCCCGCGGGGTCTGTTCTTCGTTCTGGACGCAGGGTTCCGGTTATGTGAAGTTTAAAGGACGAGGTTAATTGGGACGTGTGCGGTTGGAGACACGTCCGCTGACAGCTCCACCCGACGCCGCTGAAGGGTTCCGGCTTTCGCCCTCGCCCCCGTGTAGCCCAGCATCCTCAGGGACGGCCACGCCGACGGGCGGCCCGCGGTGATGGAGATGCAGAACCGTGAGCGAGAACGTGC
This sequence comes from Corydoras sp. C115, assembly GCA_019802505.1. Taxonomy (NCBI): domain Eukaryota; kingdom Metazoa; phylum Chordata; class Actinopteri; order Siluriformes; family Callichthyidae; genus Corydoras; species Corydoras sp. C115. The sequence goes on along the minus strand of JAFMOC010000099.1, from coordinate 725,982 downwards.
CAAGAACAGTGGGACCTCCACCGGAGTGAACTTCAGGATGCAGAGCGGCCGCAGGGAGGACGGGGTGCTGCCTCGGTTTTGATGGGGGCAAATTTACCTTTAAAAGACCTTCAGTGCAGGGGCAACAAAGAGAGTCGTCTCTAACCTTCAGCATCTGACACGCTCTGCATCATCATCATCATCATCATCATCATCATCATCATCATCATCATCATCATCACACAGTCGCCATGTCAACAGTTTAAACTAATGGTTCTGCTGCTGCTGCCACCTACAGGATCAGAGAGTTCCAACAGGAATGGTTTTGGGCACACCTGAGGCCCTTCATCTGTTTAAACAGTTTGGGGAAGGCCCCGAAACTGTGACGGCGTGTAATGACTGTCCCACAGGGTCCTGACCTCAGCCAACATCATCTGGAAAGAAACAGAACTGAGATTGTAAACCAGGTTCTCTCATCATCTCCCCGGTATAAAGGTTCTCACAGACACACTCCAAAACGTTCTCGAAAGATCTCCCACAAGAGTGGAACCTAAAGTCAGTGTGACAGAGAACGGCTTTTCTTTATAACGTTAATAAACTGAATGAGAATCAGTCTGTAGGAACATCACCTCTCCTTTTCTCTGTTCTCTGTTCTTCAAGGTTCTTCGGTTCTCCTGTTCTCTGTTCTTCAAGGTTCTTCGGTTCTCCTGTTCTTCTCCTGTTCATTTCTTCTGCTGTTCTTCAGCAGGACTTCTTTGGCCTCATTGCAGAAACAGTGGTATTTCAGTGGGGGGGGGGGGGGGTTCTTTCATCCATGTGAGAGTGCAGTGTGTGTTGTTAGTGTTGCGTCTGCGCGTCTGTGCAGACCGTCTGCGGCGTCGTGGACATCAGAGGAGAGAACCAAACCTCAGATGATTTCAAACAGACACGTTGTCTTGTTTACGGCGCGTTCCCGCTGCGGTTCTGTGGGTTCTGAGGGGTAAACGGGGTGAGAGCGGTGATGTCGCTGAGCCCCGGGGTTACGGGCTGTTTGTTTGTGCTGGTTGGTTCTGCGTCGGTTCTGCAGCCATGTGAAGTCACTGCGTGCGTCAGAAATATGAGACGGTCCAGCAGACGTCTGAATAATGAGACAACAAAGCAGAACCGCAGAACCCTGATGTCTGACCTGATGGATGTTCTCTCTACCTTCCTCTCGAACCCAGGACCGCATCTCAGTGAGGATGTGTCTGTGTGGATGCAGTGACGGCTATGGCCCTCCATCGTTCTCCAGAAACTCGTCTCTCGATGACATCACTCCTCTGAATGGATGTTGGGTGGAACCTCACCCGCCGTCCTCACGTGGAGGTACCGCCGGATGAACACGGGGAACCTGGAGGACCTGCTCATCTACAACACCAATGAACTGATCATCACACCCTCAGATCCTCAGCGTCCTGCCGGGGTTCAGGAACTCCTCTGAGTGGAACCCATCTGGTTCTCATGATGGTTCTTTGTATGAAGGATGAAGATCCTCAGTGTTATCAGTGCAGATCCACGTTCTGCTCATGCAGGCCTGATGTGATAGAACCCTGAATGCCCCCCCCCCCCACATCACAGGTTCCTCTCCTCTAGGGCTGAAGTGAGAGAGTGAGCGGGCGAGCGGCCTGAGAGAGAGAGGGAGATCAAATCTGATTTGTTCTGAGTGGTTCCGTGTTCCTGTTCTTCTCAGAGCCGTTTTATTTGATCATGTCTCTCGCCGCTGCGGTTCTGACGGGATAGGACACATTCAGGTGTAACCACATCAGAGTCGGACGTGACGGCGTCACCGTGGAGACGCATCACCACCCTGTCCGAGGCTGATGACGTTCCGCTCGCTTCTGTGATGTCACATCCAAGAACACGTCCATATTCAGAACGGCTCCGGTTTATTTAGAACCTCCCACAATTCAGCACCCACTCACAATGTCCCCCCTCCTCATATGTTGAAGTTCTAGCTCAGGTTCACTGATGATCCCGTCGGTCCGATCTCAGGTCCGATCTCAGATCAGAGGAACGTCTGCTCACGACGTGAATCTGCAGAACACATGTTCCTACATCTGCTCCCAAATGCCTGTGTGCTCTGAACTGAGTGATGAGTCTAATTAAAACCTCGTTTACACTCCCATACTGTAACCCGGGGCTCCAAACCCAGTACACAGCAGAACCAGGGGCCACGGTCCTCAGGTTCTCATGGGCCGTTGGTTTGTTTTATCAGGGGAGACCCTGACTGACCCTTACAGAGTCCTGATCCCCATTCATCCCAAAAAAGCAGTCAGCAGGTGCTTTTATTAAACTGTATGTGAGAATGAATGAGTATGAGTTCTAATCAGGTCTGTCCCTGATGTTCTACTGAACGTTCTCACTGAATCTCACAGCTGGTTCAGGCCCTCTGTAGAGGAGCTCAGGTAATGAGGAGGACTGGGCGTTCATCTTGTTGATGGCTGATGTGTGTGTAATGACTGTGAGTTCCTCTGCCGCTCTGTGGATGAAGGTTCTGTAGATAACTCAGAGTTCTGTATAATGTTTCTGAGAAAGAAATCCAAATAACATCTGTAATCTGTAGCACTGTTCCAAACAGAACCAGGGTCCAAATTAGATAAAGATGATGGATGAGAAGCTACACAGATAAACAGAACGAGCTGAAACTCCAGCGTGATCAGAGCTGACCCAAACAAAACAAAGATCAGGAGACGGGGAGGAGAACCCAGGAGCAGGGAGCCATCAGCAGCATTTCTCTTCCACTGATATCATCTGAGGAACCCATCCAGACCTCTCTGAACGTTCTCCTGAAGGTCACGCTGCAGACGGTGTGGACCTGATGAGGACGCAGCTCTACATCCATCCTGCTCTGTAGAAGAACAGATAAACTACAGAACCTCATCAGACTGATCAGAGGAGCTGAGATAATGAGTTATCATGACATCATTTATTCATTCATTATCTTAATCCTCTAGTAGGGGTGCGCAGGGTTCCCCATGCCTGTCCAGGGGAGAACGTTTGGAGGTGCTGGACAGATACACTCAGGACAGAGCACCAATCTTTCGCTGGGCACACTCACTCACACACACACACTATATGGGGCAATTTGGAGCATTCGATTTACCTTAAATCCCATGTTTTTGGACTGTGGGAGGAAACATGGAGACTCCACTAAGATCAGCATTCGAACCTGGATCCTCAGTGCTGAGAGGAGAACATGCTAACCCCCACTCCACCCTGATTATAGAATTATTTAAATAAATGATTATTATGATCGCTCAGTCCTTTAATTAATCACTCACATCATTAACAGTCTGTCTGCAGGAGGTTATGACGTCACTCCGCAGAACTCCAGGAGAACTCGGGTGTGTAATAGGACCTTCAGAGTTCAGTCTGTCCGCAGTGAAGGCAGAGTTTATATGATTTATTAAACTTTATAAAGCTTTTAAAAGGTGCTGTGTCATCGGAATGTCCCGCTGAACGCCGTGTTTATCAAATTCATATTTATAAACACTGATTTAAAAACAAAAACAAAAAACGGGTCTGATGACGTCGGTGTCGAGTCACTCGAAAGAGTTGTTTGGAATGTGTCGGCTCCGTGTCGACTCTCCGTCAGCAGGCAGCGGTCCGGTTGGGCGTCTCTCACTCAGCCACGCAGACTCGCGGAGACGCACGCGCCGCGGTGACGCGCCCTGCCGTGGACTCACACACGCGTGGACATTACACACCACACCGGCTCGGTAAGTCTGTTACCACCACAGCTCCAAACGCAACTTCACTGCGTGTGTGTGTGTGTGTGTGTGTGTGTGTGTGTGTATATGTGCGTGTGTGTGTGTGTATATGTGCGTGTGCGTAAGTGAGGGAGTGTGTGTGTGTGTGAGAGAGAGAGAGAGAGAGAGAGTGTGTGTATGTGTGTGTATATGCGTGCGTGTGTGTGTGTGTGTGCGCGCGCGTGCGCTGAATTGTGGATGTGTGCTGTTATATAAGGTTCTCCTGGGTTCCACCGTGCTGAAGGTGGATGTTCTAACTTTCAGGCTGCTGTGGCCCCTCAGTGGACCCTTTATTGATGGACAGCGCCCCCTGTGGTGTCTCTGAGTTTGGGACCACCCCTGAATGCAGCCCATGTGGACAGTTTGATAAATGTTGCTTCATTGTCTGGCATCGGTTGCCAGATCCTCAGGACAGACAGACAGACAGACAGACTCCCGTTCGGGAACCAGAACCGCCCCGGTTCCTGCACCCCCCCCCCCCCTTTTGCATCCCCGTTGATGGGACCGGGACTCTTCTGCACCACCTCTCTGAATGAGTCCGCAGTGGACACCCTCAGCCGTGAGAATGGACGTGTGACCTGTGGGAGACATTGAGACCCGAATCCGGAGCGGTCCTCAGGGGGTGAATCAGGGTTCTCTGTTCTGGACTGCTTTGTGAAGCCTCATCAGGAGCAGCATGAGTTCAGACAGCTTTCAGTACCGAGCTCTGTACGAGTACCGGCGCGAGCGGGGGGACGACATCTCGCTGCAGCCCGGAGACATCCTCACCGTCAGCAAGGTCTCCGTCCTGAACCCGGACTACCAGGACGGGGACGAGAAGAACCCCCGAGGCTGGCTGCACGGAACCAACGAGCGCACCAAGGAGAAGGGCGACTTTCCCGGGACGTTCGTGGAGTTCGTGGGGGTGGTGCGGGCGGGCCTGTCCGCAGGAAAAACCTGGCCCCGTCCCGTCCCCCCAACACCCGGAGGGACCCCGGCAGGTGCCTGCGCTGTGGAGGGTAAGAGTGACCCAGTTTACACCCATCTACATGTTTAAGCTGTGTAATGAGCTGTTTAACCACTAGGGGTGTGAGTGAGCTCTGTGATGGGAGGTATGGTGCTGTGTTTAATACGAACAGAACCCTTTGATGAGTTTTGGGATGTGTCCTCTGTTCTCCAGGATCCTAAAGTAAAGACATTTTAATTCCATTCTGCTCATGTGTGCTCCTCCACCTCCTCCCTCATCAACTCTGGAACATCTGCTTGTCCCACAGCATCTGCAGGTCCTGTGTTCAGGTCCAGCACGTTCTCTGATGTTTTGAGGGTTTGCTTTGTGTACTTAGGAGACCTACAGGAGCTTCAACCACGTTTCAGTCTGCAGTGGGGGTTCTGTAGGGGGTCTTATTAAAGGTCCTGTTGGAGGGTCCTGTTGGTGGTCCTGTTGGAGGGTGGTCCTGTAGAGGGTCCTGTTGGAGGTCCTGTAGAGGGTCTTGTTGGAGGTCCTGTAGGGGGTCTTGTTGAAGGTCCTGTTGGTGGTCCTGTAAGGGGTCTTGTTGAAGGTCCTGTAGGGGGTCTTGTTGGAGGTCCTGTAGGGGGTCTTGTTGAAGGTCCTGTTGGTGGTCCTGTAAGGGGTCTTGTTGAAGGTCCTGTAAGGGATCTTGTTGGAGGTCCTGTAGGGGGTCTTGTTGAAGGTCCTGTTGGTGGTCCTGTAAGGGGTCTTGTTGGAGGTCCTGTAGGGGGTCTTGTTGGAGGTCCTGTAGGGGGTCTTGTTGGAGGTCCTGTAGGGGGTCTTGTTGAAGGTCCTGTTGGAGGTCCTGTAGGGGGTCTTGTTGAAGGTCCTGTATGGAGTCTTGTTGAAGGTCCTGTTGGTGGTCCTGTAAGGGGTCTTGTTGGAGGTCCTGTAGGGGGTCTTGTTGGAGGTCCTGTAGGGGGTCTTGTTGGAGGTCCTGTAGGGGGTCTTGTTGAAGGTCCTGTTGGAGGTCCTGTAGGGGGTCTTGTTGAAGGTCCTGTATGGAGTCTTGTTGAAGGTCCTGTTGGTGGTCCTGTAAGGGGTCTTGTTGAAGGTCCTGTAGGGGGTCTTATTAAAGGTCCTGTAGGGGTCCTGTTGGAGGTCCTGTTGGAGGTCCTGTAGGGGGTCCTGTAGGGGGTGTTGCTGTAGTTTGGAGCTTGTCTCTGGTGCAGTGTTCTTGCTGTGTGGTTGTGTGTGAGATGATCCAGCTCTGTGAGCTCAGCTGAATTATTGATGAGTGATGTTCTG
>JAFMOC010000099.1:712500-715000 GCA_019802505.1 Corydoras sp. C115 | reverse complement strand
TGATAATCTGCTAAGTAGCAGTTCTTGGTTCTTGGTCCTTGGTTCTGGGTCCTGTCCCTGTCCGTGTGGACATTGCTCCGTGTGCACTCTGTTGTTCACTCTTAACCGTCAGGTGGAACCATGAGGCTCTGACGGTACACACCGCTCCACACACCTCCATCACAGCAGCGGTTCCTCAGGTTCCAGCTTGGTTCTCCACCGTGGTCTGGACACTGGTGGTCCTTTTCCGCTGCATCAGCAGAAGGTGTGTTTATTGATGAATGATTGTAACGTTGCATTAATCACTGAGTGAGGGCGCCATTGTTCACCGAGCGTGATTGATGTTCCTCAGGGTGAACAGCACCTGAATAAAGAACCAAGGTTCTCCAATCACGCTGACAGAGTAAAGCTATAACACATGGAACACAAAGGAACCGGGGTTCCGCGGTCACTGCACAGCTCCTGCTCTGTGTTTAAAGACGTGTGACCAATTAGCCTGGTTCCCCTGGTTCCCCTGGTTCTCCTGGTTCCTGTTTAAACTGTGAGAACGCTGCTGTTTATTGATGAGATAAAAGGTTCCATTAGAAAATCCATCCTCATCTCAAACGCTGCCTCACCCTGAAGGTTCCTGAACTGTACAGATGAGCTCTGAGGTTCTGCAGAGGTTCTGCTCTCGTGGTCAAAGAACTCATCCCACTAAATGTACCTGGAACTTACAGTGGAACCCTCATTTAATTGTAATAATCTAAAAGAGCAGCTTAATTTAAACTAATTGTTCGTAATTGAGTGGGTGGAGCTTCAGTGAAGGTTCTGTGGTTCTGTTGGAGGTTCTGTGTGTAAGGTGGAGCTTCAGTGGAGGTTCTGTGGTTCCGTTGGAGGTTCTGTGTGTAAGGTGGAGCTTCAGTGAAGGTTCTGTGGTTCTGTTGGAGGTTCTGTGTGTAAGGTGGAGCTTCAGTGGAGGTTCTGTGTGTAAGGTGGAGGTTCTGTGGTTCCGTTGGAGGTTCTGTGTGTAAGGTGGAGCTTCAGTGGAGGTTCTGTGTGTAAGGTGGAGGTTCTGTGGTTCCGTTGGAGGTTCTGTGTGTAAGGTGGAGGTTCTGTGGTTCTGTTGGAGGTTCTGTGTGTAAGGTGGAGTTTCAGTGGAGGTTCTGTGGTTCTGTTGGAGGTTCTGTGTGTAAGGTGGAGGTTCTGTGGTTCTGTTGGAGGTTCTGTGTGTAAGGTGGAGCTTCAGTGGATGTTGTGAAGTGAACTTTGGAATCTTTGTCTTTAGTTCTTTTTCATTTGCTTAATGATCAGGAACGTTCTAAACCTGCAGCTGAAACTTCATGAGTGTGTTGATGAGGTTCTCTTTGTTCGGTTCCCTCTGCAGCAGAACCGCTAACAAAGAACCGGCTGAAGAACGTCCCCCTCTAATTAAATAGGAACCATGATAATTAGATCCTGTTCATTCCTCCAGAGGAACTGCTTCTGTAACTCACCTCCTTTATTCAACTCAACTCTCTCTCACACTCACACACACACACTCACACACACACACACACACACACACACACACACTCACACACACTCACCCCCCCCCCACACACACAGAGTGCAGTTCTTCTGTTGGTTCTGTTGGTGTTTAGCTCTCGGATACAACCTGGAACCAGAAAGAACCAGAACCAGGACCATGAGGTGGTTCTGAATCAGGACCTCAGATGTTCTGCTGTATTTTCTAGGTTCTGATGTTCTCCATGGTTTAATTGTAATGTATTGTGCGTGCTGACGGCGGGGTTCTGATCCGGCCTCGGTGGCGGTACGTGACCCGACCCGACCCGACCCGTGAAGCGGGCCCTCAGTCCCAGGTGTGAGGTTCTTCTGTGGTGGACTGTAATGATCCGTCAGGAGAACATTAATGAGGGATTGATTTTGTGCCGGCGGTTCTTTTATTGCACATTTGCAAAAACCAGGAGCAGGAACACGGAGAACATGTGCTGATGTCATTCAGCCTGGAGTCCAGAGATCAATCGATACGGCCTTCAAAACCCAATCAGGTCCAGATCGGATCACCCAGAGTTCCAGCCGGGGAGGAACTGTGGAACCAAACAGAACCTTTCCACAAAAGAAAAAGTTCTGCTTTTAATAATTAATTAATCAATTAATCAATAACTCTGACATCATCAGTTACAGCTTATTACACCCTGCTCCGCCTCCCTCTGACCCCCCCCCACCCCCACCCCACTCCACCCCAGAGAACCTCTCCTCCTGTCTGTGGGTTCTCCATCCTGTTCTGGAGTTGGTTCCAGAGGAGTTTGATATTCTCTCAGTAGAACGTAGGTGGAGGTGGAGGACGAGGTGGAGAAGCGAATTCCTTTGTGTAGCTGAGACTTTAAAGTCACATGATTAATAGTGAATGTGTTAATGCACTTCCTGTTCCTCAGGGTTCTCAGGGGGAACCCCGTCTCTGAGGAGCAGTCTGTCTGGACGTAGTTTGGTTCTCATTATGATTATGATTTGATCATGGAGTCAGTAGAACCACTGTCAT